>JAVYIG010012424.1:0-53716 GCA_035222895.1 Strongylocentrotus droebachiensis | reverse complement strand
GTTCTCATGAAGATAAAATTCACACCACACAAGTTAACGATATGCATTTTCTGATTTACTTCAGTTGTACACATAATTCTAATCAACGTGTGGAGTAAATTTAGAAGTCGATGGACAACACGTATTAACTGTCAGTCTGTCACTGACAGTAAATATATTTTCTTATATATATCATCATATCATCAAAAGAATTTGTTCAGTATATATATTCACGACATAAAATGTACTAAATATATTGCTGTCCTTACTTTGCAGTTGTTACAAGTTAGACACCGATCTGGCATCCTCTGGCGATCTTCAACAGCTAGTGAAAGACAACGAATATCAACATACCCAGCCTTCTCTTTTCATGATAATTTAGTTGAACATGTAAGAATCTAAAAATGCAACACTTAAGTGAGCAATGCAACAAATAAGGATCATCAATTCCTATCAGTTTATATCGTTGGCAAAATAGAAATAAAAGACTTTTCGGAAAATTGAATTGTTTTTTCTCCTGAATTACTTTTCTTTTGTTTATTGTACATTAAAGCACAAATTTCACAGTGCGGCATGCAAGAGCATTTATTATTGAAACATACTCATGCTTGTGCACGACCATGAGAAACTGGGTAATAAAAAAGAGATGGGGTATTCGAGAGGATTGGGAGAGACCCGAAGAAGATTAGAGAAGTATTGTGATGATGGCGGTGGTAATAGCTGATGACGATGATGATGGTAATGTTGGTGGTGGTGGTAATGATGCTGATATGAAGCTGATGAATTACATGGATTATGACGGCAGAAATGATAAGCAAAGAAAGTCTTCTAGGACCCAAACGTTACCAATAAATCATTATCCACCAATGTTTGATCATTTTACATTAAAATAACAAAAAAACATGAACACAAAAGATTCATCAGATATAAATGATGATAGATTTTAAAATCTAGATCGAGTGGTCTTTTTCTGAAATAACATTTGTAATTTTCTCTTCCCCGACCCGTTTAAAGTGATTGCTTGCTGCATACTAATTAAACAAGTTAGAAAATTGAGCAGAACCCTAAATTTAACACCTCAACGTTTTCCTCTAAAATGGTCTTTATTTTACCTTGTCACAAATGACACATATTTGTAAAGCTTTGATACTTCTCTTTAATGTGATGCAACTCAAATGATGCATATTACACGCATGAGTGATTAAAAGCAATTTGAAGAGAGGAAACCAAAATGTCATTCTGCGGACGATATCTGAATTTCAAAGAGAAAATCACATTTCTAGAAAGTTCATTTTCTGCCCTTTCATATTATGATACCTCAATCAGCAAGTATAAGCGAGGAATAACAAAGTTCTGTTTGTTTAGAGTAATGCTTGCATTTCCATAATTTCATTAAACAAATTCGTTTTCACTGGTTGCCTGACGTAGCAACAAACATAGTTGACAAAAGACTTACCTTCATTTTAGTTGACGATCAGCCATGCACCAAAAAAAAAACGAAAGACTCCATGCATGGCTGATCGTCAACGTAACGGAGTCTTTTTTCAACTCTGTTTGTTGCTCAAGCAGACAGCCGGTGAAAACGAGTTCGTTTAATCAAATTCCGGAAATGCAAGCATTACTTTAAACAAACAAAACTTATTTATTTCTGGCTCATTTTTCCTAGTTGAGGTGTCATATGAAAATGCAAAAAATGAACTTTCTAGAAATGTGATTTTCTCTTTGAAATTCAGATACCGTCCGCCAAATGACTTTTTGGTTTCCTCTCTTCAAATTGCTTTTAATAATAATAATAATAATAATAATGGTGGCTTCTTATATAGCGCACATGTCCGTCACGTTGTGACGCGCCTGGCGCTACCCGAAAAATTATTACCCTGGCTTTAGCAAGGCAGCCACTGCGGCGCTTTAGCATTTCAAGGAATTAATCCCTGCCAGGTACCCATTTACATCACCTGGGTTGAGTGTGGCAAATGTAGATCAATGTCTTGCCAAAGGACATGCGTGAAATATGCATGATATGAGTTGCATCAAAATGAAAGAGGAGGATCTAAGCTTTAAGGATATGCATGTGTCAAACATTAATTATAATTGTGATTAAGTTACAATAAAACATCGATAGTTCTCGGTTTCGTTTTTTTTTTCTGGGACGCACTGTATATCTCCTTTATCCATCCTCTTCCTCCTTTTCTTTCTCTCTCCCTCTATCAAATCATCTTTTTGACTCTCTTTCTTTCAGTCTCCATACAACTCTCAATTATATTTCTCATAATGTACTTCATACAAGTTTTCAGTCCCTCGATCTCTTTCTCCTTTCTTTACACATCCCCCCTCCTTCTTCAACCATCCTCCCCTCTCATCTTTCTCCCTCCCTTTCACAAACCTTACCAACTCTCTTTCAGTCTTCATAATACTAGAATCTCAGTTATATTTCTGATACTGCACTTAAGATCTGTCTTATATTGATTGCAAGTTGATATTTGCAATCGATTGCAACTCACCTTTCTTGCAACGCCCCACTAAACTCCTAAATTTTCTAAAATTTTGTTAAGATTAAACTTTTAGCAATTAAATTAAGTTAACTAGATCTAGCTTTTATTTCCCCCCCCCCCTTTCTCTCTCTCTCTCTTACTAATTGGACGTTGCAAGAAAGTCGAGTTGCGATCATTTGCAAATTTTCAATTAAAGGTAATACAAAGTTTTGGGAAATTTCGAAAATTGGCTGGATAGTGATTCCTTAAAATGTTGATATATTTGGATGCCCCTGTGGACGTATTATAAGCACTAGAAAATATAGCCCCTAAAACACTTCTGCTTTCGAGAAAAATTGAAAATAAAAAAATTACTAGTGCTCCCAGTAAATGTTGATAAATTTCAAATAGCGCTTACGTCCATACAATTGTAGCTGCGACCATGAAAATCTCAGAATATGTAGTTCTGGTATATTATTTCCAAACGGAAATAGCCAATCGGTCAATTTTAGTCAAGAAACTAAGTTGTTTTATGGTTGGTTGGTTGGTTGGTTCTTCGTTTAGATGGCGCTCTTCAATCTCAAAGATTATTTGCGCCAGTCAATTTCGTGTATAGCTTTGGCGTGGGCTTCGGAAATCAAGCCCACGAGCGACTTTCCTTGGTGAAATGAAATTAATAGTGATATGGTTTAAAAAAACAAAAAAAAAAAACAAAAAAAAAAAAAAAAACGCTGCAATATTAAAATTGCATAAAATGCACATAAAAGGCGAGATGGGAGTTAGTTGCAATTGTTCATGGAAAAACCGCAAATACTTCATTTTATATATTATTACAGGATCGACATAAGTTAAGGGGATCCCTGATAGCTTTAAAAGCTATCTAAAACGATTAGTATCGTATATGTAACCCAATAATTCACGAGTAAAAATTGGGTTAGACATCAATAATTGTTTCAGATTGGGGTTGTTCAATTTAATCCTTTCTTTTAAGAGACGTCTATCTTTGTCGTATTTTGTACAATAGAAAATAAAATGTTTAATTGTTTCATCTTCTTGACAAACTTCACAAAGACCAGTATCGTGTTGGTTAATTTGAAAAAGGTAATAATTTAAACTACAGTTACCTACTCTTAGTTGTTGTATCAAGCATTCTTCTCTGCGAGATAGGCCTTGTCTATGTATGGGCTTTGAAACGTCGCTATGCAAAGCATATACAAATCTACCGTGTTCTGCATTGTCCCATTCTGCTTGCCATAATTTGTTATAATGGATCAAACGAGAGGCTGCCAATTCACTTCTTGTATTTGGTATAACTATGTCTATACACCTTTTCATGGCTCCTTTTTTGGCAGCCCGATCTACGATCTCATTGCCCCTAATATCGCAATGTGACGGAATCCATTCAAAAGCAACACAAACATCCTTAAACTGCAAAATATTAATTATGGATAAAATTTCATTTACAATAGCACATCTAATAAAGTATGAATCGATCATTTGTAAAGCTGACAAAGCGTCGCTAAAAATTACCACCGAAGAGGATTCAATAAATGTATTAATCCACTCTAGTGTCATTAGTATGGCCACTAGTTCTGCTCTCATAATACAGACATGGGATAATCTAAAAAATTTCACCACATTATAATGAGACACATAAAATGCGGCTCCTGTCTTCCCATCCTCGAGTTTAGAACCATCTGTATATATATGTAAAAACCCATTCCATGAATTTCCAATGCTATCTAGAACAATCGATTTTATTTCAAATGGAGGCATTTCCTTTTTTTGCACTTTTTTTTTTGCACTTTGCCATGGTGTTATGGCTTAATTATGGCTTAATTAATATCTGGACCTTGAGAGGGAGCTATACAACATAAAGAGTTTATTATTTAAAATTTCATAACTTTAGACTCAATTTCAACCGTGATAACGATCATTGAATATAGTAGGCAAATTTATGACCCCATACCGAAACTTTGTATTACCTTTAATTGTAAGACTTATGCTTTATTTTTGGGATTTGCTATTGATTGCAACTCTCTTGCAACGCCTCATTAGTCAGTCATTTCTCTCTCTCTCACACACACACTATCTCTACTTGGACATGGGGGAAGACACAAAGGAATCAAAGAAGACGACCATCTTGATAAAAGCTAGAACACTTTCTATCTGATATTATTTATTAATAATTATTTATACATGTAGTGACATTATATACATTATATTTACAAAACAATAAGTAGCACGACTTCCTGTTGCCTCCTTCTCTATAATAATATAAAACATGTCTAATTCATGTCAAAACCCCTGGGTTATGAGGAATAATTTGGGGAGAATGCCATCTGAACTCCAGAAAATAATGTGTAACCCAATAGATATAAATTAATTTATGATCTAATGACATATTGCTGACGGATATCCGTTACTTGTAGTCGTTATCACTTATGTTTCAATTTGATTCTTGCGTGTGGATATGTTAGGAATCCAATTTATGTTAAAGGTGAAAGAAAAAATGATTCATGCCAATTAATAAATACAGGTATAGAATGTCTTTACCGAATCATTGCCATTAATTCATTGAAAACTAACAAAAGGTCTGTTGAATGATACATACACAGCATTTCCCGAAAGGTAATTTGAAGGGTTTTTAGTACTATAGGAGTCTCATTCCAACAAAGCATTCTTTTTGGGGGTGCCCATTTCAACACTCCAGTAAAGAATGACAGTTATGTGGATAAGCATGCTTTTATAATCATCAATGAAGTAGAAAAATTTAAATGAAGAATAACGTTCAAGCCTGCCAGCAGGATCACAGGAAGGACTCGGACATCCATGGTTGGAGGGTCACTTGACCTCCATAGTTGGAATCAATGAGCTACAAGTCAGGAGTATTTCTAGATCAGTGGCTCAAAGGTTCCTGATGCCTTCTTCAAACCAGCTTTCCTGCATGTAAAAAGTTACAAAAACAAATTGCATTGGTTGATAGACAATGTTCAATAAGATATTCCTAGAATACATACTGCTCACATGCTCCTTCTTTTTTAAATCAGCCAATGATAGTTAATGGGGTCAAATATTACGACTGGCATATCTGTGTACATGGTGCAAGAACATAGCATTAACCAGTTTTTGAATGAGTGAAATTGAGGTCAATAAAAGTACTGAAAGAGTCCATAAAAAATGTGTCCCTGTTACATCTCTTTCATTACATTTAAATACACAGTCATAAAGTCATATTTTTGAATGTATAACTGCAGCTAGTGGATGACAACAATTATCAGATTTTATGCAGGTCTCCAGAGATGGCTTTCTGATATGATGTGCAATTCAGGAAGATATTCAAAACCGAAATTTAGAAACTCACACTTCTCTTGCAAAGATGTCTGCAGTGACACGTCCGCGGTCTACCCCAGTGGGCTTTTCATCAAAGTTCTGACAGCCCATGGTTTGCATTGCTGTATGGCAAAATGGATAACAGTATTGATAATTATTAGTATGTCAACTACAAAAGATTTATGCATGTTATCCACTTTCTGATTCATTGTGATATATACATGTACATGTCTCCAAAATGTGTCATGTAGACCATATTTCTTTGGAAAATAATCAAATTTAATCAAAATAATAAATAAATAAGATCTTGAGGAACACAGAGATGAATAAGAAGTAGTATCAATAGAAGTAGAAGACAAAGAAGAAGAAAATAAAAAAAGGCGGGGGGGATAATCAAAATTCTTTAAAGGAAAAAAAATAAGCCAGTGTACAATAATGTCTGGGGAGGGGTGCGGTAATGAAACAAAGATAATTAATTACAAATTTCAAACATGTTTGTGACACTAATACATTGTATAAAACATTCTTGATCAGAGTACTTACGGTACTACTCAGTACTGCAATAAATTTACTGAGGTCAAACAGCTATGCTAATCACAATTATTAACAATCAAGGTTTCTTTGTTTCCCTTCACATCTAGCCCAGGTGAAGAATAGAACTCTTCTCAAGGGCAAGGCACTCAAGAATAACAATCAACAATTTCAATGTGTACCTACACACAACATTACAATCATGTTCTAAACTCACCTTCTCTATACTGCTCAAGTGTAATATGACCTTTCTTGGTGGGGTCTAGCATGCCAAATACAGAGTCAATGTTTGTATCATCAAACAAGCAGGGATAGTTCATTTGGGTTGTACGACCTTCTTTCAGCTTGGAGATGTAGTCAATCATAAACGTCTTTGGATTCTCTGTAAAAGCAAAAATGAAAAGTTTCTACATAGATCTACATGCACACATCGATAGAGAAATAGAGAGAACTGTATGTAAAGTATTAAGTCGACGGCAATGCAAAGACATGTAAACTTTTGTTTTAGCAATGACATGTCAAAATAACACACTGCCATCTATTCTCGTGAGTTAGATCTAGAATCGTTTCAATCAATGTTTGATTTGAAGGCGAATTGTGACACAATTTTCGGCACACTCACTCTCTGGAATATGAGAAATAATATGTGATCAATTATTAGGGAAATACAAGTGATAATTCTCGTTTATTCCAAGTGAAATGTTAGGCGCCCAGACATGGGTTTCCCCTTTAAGTTTAAGGCTATAGTCTAGCTGCCTTTATAGGAAAGTGATTAACTTTTATTGACATAGGTCTAGCCTATAAATAATACATCGAATTGAATAGATGGGACCGTAATAACTTACCCGGTCTGTGAAACACAAGCTGGCTGGTGATATTATGAAACAACTCAGGTATCCTATGTGTATCAAGATACTCATTCGTTTCAGTCTCTCTTGGTGTGGTCATCTTGATCTCTTAATAAAGAATTTCTATTACTAATAAGACGCTGACAGACGAACAAAATATAATTTAATTGGGATAGTTTGTTGTCTCCGTTGTCAAGAACTGTACCCTATACTTCAACAGATGGCGCTATTCTATTCCCCCCTTTTTTTTCATAGTACATGTTTGATCGAATCTCTTTGCTTTTTTTCTCTCGAATCCTTTGACTTACAAAAATATGATTTCTGTCCCGCGATTTTATTCATCTATAATAGGGGTACTTCGCCCGCCTCCCTCCATTTAAATATTAAAAAAAAAAAATCTCATCATATGAGTAAAAGTTATGTTAGAATTATCAATCTTCGGTCTCATAATTCTTTAGAAAATATGCTCATGAAACATTAAAAAAAAAAATGTAATCCTGAAACTACACCAATGGTAAGTAGCCTAATCACCCCCCCCCCCCCCTCCCCCGCTCCAAAATTTACGGTAAAGAGGTACTTTTCACGCAACAAATTAGGTCCCAAATACACAAAAATCCGTCCCGCATTGACTTTATACACCGGAGATAGGACGGGTGGGGGGGGGGGGGGGGGGGTGCTTTCAAAGGGAGGGAACATGCACACCCGTATCCTATATAAATAACACTGAGTTATCAGTACCAGTATTGTCTTTTTGGTCGTTATTTTTATTTTACGGAAAATGTGGGAAGAGATAGAAAGAGAAAGAGAGGGAGCGTTAATTATCGATCGGGTGGGGACTAATGAGACGAGAAAAATAAGGAAGTGCATGGAGAAGAAGGAGAAGGAGAAGAAGAAGAAGAAGAAAAAAAATGAAAAGGGAGAAAGAGAGAGAGAGAGAGAGAGAGAGAGAGACGGAGAGAGATAATTAGGATTAAATGAGGCAAAAACAACCAAATATTAAATATATAAGGGAATTCATATAACATTAACCAATCTTACGGTGACTTTGATATCAATAAGTATAAGCCCATCATGTTTTTTCAGACTTAATCCAAGATTTGTCTAAGCACATATCTAAATCATATCCTCATCATACTAGGCGTATAAGGGACGAAAATTTTGTCACGGCTAACGCATTTTGCATCCAATTTGTGAATTGGTCAGAAAGATGAGAAGCAAGCAAGCGAGTATCATTAAGACAAGAACATTTCAAAATCAAAATATACAGAGAGATAATATTTTTTTTTAAATACGAATACATCATCTCTCTGCCAGAACATGGCAAGACGATTGCCCGAACACCTGCAATTCCAAAATTATCAAGGTGGAGCATCCCCCCTCCCCCTCTTTGTACGCTCGTCTTTTGATTATGTATAATGTATCTTTAAATGAATCACGTCATAATGATGTTTCGGACGGTGGGAAAACAAATTGTACAATATTTTAAGGTTGAATGCTACAAAATAACCATATATAGAAGGCCAAAAATATCAGAGACTTCAACAATTATCTGAGTCTAATTAATTCGAAAACGCAACTTCGATGAAACGATGTTTAACAGTTTATATTTTTGTTAAATTATACAATTATCATTGATTTATACTGTATTTCATTAACTCACCCATCTAGACGTTATCCACGCTTTTCAATTTATATCTTCTATTTTGTTACGTTCATTATAACCGTCTGCCAGTTGCCGTCTGCCTCTCCTTATTCATTTGTTTTCACCCCCGTGTACCCCCATCAATTTCACTATACTTCCATTATGACGGTCTATATTTAAAGTATAATAAACCAATATAAGGCATAAAGGCGATGATAACGAATCATGCTGCATGCACTTCAGCGTTATCTCAATATCAGCTGGCGTGGCACGGCGTAATGGAAGTATCCTTACACCTAAAAGACAACGTCATTTCATTTCACACTTAAGGGTGCCGCGAAAGCAAACGTTCAATAATGGTATCACCTCAGGATCTTTCTGAAAATCTCTTGTATCTCCATCCTTATCCTTGGGGGAACGACTCGAGGTACATTTGCGATTTTTCCTTTTAAGCTGTATTTGATTCCATCTGGAGTTGGAGGGATACGATCGATTAGGCGTTGCAAATGTCAACCCTGCATGACCGAGTTATCAGTGGCATAGATAGATTCAGTCAAATTGAAATAAACATTTCATCCAAGCAGTCCTTCTTTAAACAGTAAGTTGTACATTAAGTTCAGAAAGTGCAGTTAAGGATTGTTCAATGTTTATTGTTGATAAACTTCTTCATTAGAAGAGTGATGGAATACAAGATGGCGAGTTGTAATGAGGTTTCTAATGGAAGTATGATGTCTGTCATCTCGGAGTACTCAAAGTTACATCTCTCCATCGCTGTGGTGTGTTTATGTATCGTAGCCGTGTTAGGAGTTGTTGGAAACTGCTTAGTTTTAGGAGCAATTATGATGTCTAGGAAACTACAAACGAAGACAAACTGCTTCATAGCAAGTTTAGCGGTCTGCGATTTACTATCCTCTCTGACTCTCCCTGGGCAAATCGTCGTGATCATGAACATGATTAAACATGACACCAAAGTGTCCTCGGCAACTCTCAAACTTATCTTTTCTGCTCTTAATGTTGTCTGTATCTCGTGTAGTATTCTTACTCTGGCAGTTATAGCTCTGGAACGCGTCATCATTGTAACAAGACCACGGGAACTCTATCGCCGATTGTTCTCCCCCAGAAACATAGCCGCCATCATTGTCTTTACTTGGGCATTCCCACCTCTTGCTATTATCATGATCGACGTCCCAAAGCTGGACAACATCGACCACTACATCAACGCACACACATGCATGATCAACGACGGCGACAACAAGCTCCATCTTTATGATGTCATCGCCTTCATCAACACCAACTCCGCCATCTTCATCATTTTGATTTGCTACTTGCAAATTTATCTGCACGTAAAGCGTCATCGTCGTACCTTAAGGAAGAAAGAAATTCACCAGTCTAAATCCATGCCATCCTCTTCAGTGCTTGTCAGTTCGAATTTTTCTGCAAGTTCGTCCATCGGTCCCCCTGTTGCTGACATAAAAACACAAGCTAATTCACATGATAACGAAAAGGATTCTTCTGAATTCATAGACCAGACCTCAACAGGTCTTCAGTGTACATCTACAGAACCACATAGACCGTGCAAAGCCTGTGGATGTGTGACGGACGTTACGAGCAGAGATTCGCCATCACAAATCAATGGAATGGGCTCTTTGGCAGCAGCTAGGAATGGGGAGTTAATGATCGCTACAATAAAAACGAGTCCCCCTCTTGTCAAATCCTATGTAGCCAGTGAAACTAATCACCAGTTACCATATACGTTACCCGGTGAATGTAACATACATGACAAAAGTGGCAAAACTTATTTACAAGTACCACCGTCACCACTAACTAAGAAGCACACCAGTAGTGTAAGCGCGAATCTTAAGACACAATTTCCTACATCGTACCGTTGTGATTTTGAAAGCGATTCCTCAAATATCAATGTGACTGATTTGTTGGAAAATGAAACTATCTTGCCCAACATGCCATTCCCCATATTGGTGGTAGATGCTCCCAGCACGAGCCAAACAAGCACCCCAGCACACATCCAGGGAGCACTCAACAAACCTAAAACATGCATCAGTACACTCTCCATCCCAAGAACACCGTCGATGACCGGATCTAGTGCCGACTTGTGTCAATCCATGTTGAATCGTCGCTCCAAAAATAGGAAAAGGGATGAAATGGCGATCACAAAGAACCTCCTGATGGTTGTCTTTGTATCCTATCTATGCATCATGCCCGAGATGGGATGTCTCTTCGTCCGATTCATTCACGGTCCCGTATGTGCCTGTCTGTATTCCTTCATTATTCTTGTCTGTAACCACTGCATCAATCCCTTCATTTACGCCTATCGACATCCCATATTCAAACCTGTCATGCGATGCCTGGTGAAGATGAAGCTTTCAGACATTCCAGAACCATCTCGATGGTTAAGGCGAGCCATTTCACGACATCAGTGATGTCGGTTACGATGTCAGTGATATCAATTTCTAAAAAATATCTTTCTAATTCTATCAAGCTATTGTAAAAGCAGAGCAGTTGTCTCGTAATCCGGGTCTCGTAATCCGGCAACCCCGGGTTCGAAACCAAGTCGATGCGCTAGTGCCCTTTGGTAAGACATTAATCCTCATTGCCAGGTCTCTCGGAGAGGACCTAAAGCCGTCGGTTCTCTGGTTGCTTACTTCTTAGTATTCAGGTAAAATAACCACAACTAAACCACTAAACGTCAACATCCATATCGCTGGCATTGCTTCTATATTCAAATGAAATTTCTGTGGAGAAACCCCCTAAACATTTCCAGGACATTAATTTATTTTGATGTTGTCCTTTCGGGTATTATGAAACTGAATACGATGGTAATTAATGGATTGAAAAAGATTCCCATGATTTTACAGCATTGTGCTCAGTAATGTTTGGCTTGGACAGTGCATGGCGTCAATCCATGAAGGGGGACCGAATACATGAATAATTGAAGGTAAACGCACGATTAATTGTAAAACTCTTGGGGATGGGGCATTGACTTGACTTGGAAATTGACAAAATTGTCACACAAACCAAATAAATGATGCATATTATCATTTAAAAGATACGAACGGACAAACCAGGCAATAGTGGTGACGGATATGGAATTAGAATCAAACCTGCATGAAATATGCCATTCCTAAATTCTGCGACAAGGGGGAAAATATTGAAGCCTGGTATTCATATTTGACGACGATCAATGTGAAATTCGCCTACATGGACAACTTTATAAAGGTAATAGTCATTTTGTTCAATTAGATTAATATCGTTGATATTTGTTCCTCTAATTATCTTTTTCCACATTAAAACACGAAAATGACTTTTGGTGTTAAAATAAATTAATAAAAGAGCTGTATGGCAGCCGCATTAGGGAGCTTTTGTTGGGTACGCCTGAAAGATATATCTTATATATTGAATTTCATAATTTACAATTTTAGTTTAAACCATCATTTTCCCAAATATTGATTTAAACACTTGAACTATGCTTTGATTGTACAGTCGTCTAGGACAGGATGGTAAGAGGACTAACTCTCAAAATGTGAAAATGTTAAATTGATATTGTCATCTCACGATCGGATTGTCTTTTACATGTATACCCACGAATTGGGACTGGATCACAATCACTACTTGTATGATAGGGCAATATTGGTTGTGGTGCATTTCCGTTCGTGTCGTATTGTCTTTAGGACTGCATCACAATCACTTCTTTTATTATAGTGCAATATTGGTAGTGGTACATTTCAGTTCGTGTCGTATACGCAACAACAACAATCTGATTTTAAAGTTGATTATGATCTTATATTTAAGACAAAAAGAAATAAGAGTGTTCATGAAGACATGCGGGTCTATCAACAATCCCCTTTATCTGACATAAACGATTATATCCAGGGAAAGCACACTTGAACTGAAATATTATTGAACAATATTATCACCTGGTCTGGGTACAGAAATAGGTTAGATTCGGATTAGGTTAGAATAACAACAACGACAGGAAAAAGAAACAAAAAACAAAAAACCCGAGCAAGGCAAAAGAAGGGGAAAGAGTCGTAATGAAGAAGAAAAATTAGAAAGCCATCCCTGAGGCCTAGAGCCGTAGCATGATTTTATAGGCCTGTGAACAACTAGAGCTGAAAACAGTGATTGATGCAAAGAAAAATAATACGATTAGTATAAATAATTTATCATAAAGCTTAGCAAGAGAGACTTTTAAAGCTATTTTGCATTCGTGGTGACGGTGTATCTCATTTACAAGTGATATAGGAAAGCCTATAAATCACCTCGGAACGGGTATAATAAGATTTTCTATTATAGCGGGAATTACAAGTCACATTTTCTAATGCAAAATATATTAAATTTTCAGTAAACTAATACACATGTATAAATTTTATCGTCAAATTTGGCTTATGTCTTATTTATGAGGGTGTGTGTATTACGTTCAATTTGTCATTTCTGTGACACGGATAAAAAGAGATTTTGTTCTTTCAATTTTTAACCTTTGTTTTAAAGCTTTTTTGTCATTGATTTAAAAGCGAATTTCCGTTACCATGGTTTCGTCCTAATAATATCTTTCCCCAGAGGGACGCGGCCTTTATCATGGCAACAATGCATTATCGGCTAATGAGTATTTCGTGTACTGTTTGCCGACTTGTGATATGTTTGAATAAATTTGGATTGACTATATTTCCTTTTTCATTCTGTAAAGATATTGGACAGATTTTAAAGAATTTGTAGCTCTATCTAAATAAGACCTTCCTTGAGGTGACGGTGTAATGTCAAAGATAAATTTGTTTTTCTGTAATTAGTGATAATTTTTACATAAACAGTCTGCATTTTAAAAGCGATTGAAAAGAACTTTTTAAAGAAAATGTGTGTGAGTTACTCAATTTTTTTAAATTTGTATACAATAAATCTTGCATTCGTGTACTAAACATAAAATAATTGCCGGAATATTCATGGGTTGCATGCAGCAGGAGTGCATAATTCTGTCACCGATCCCCCTTGGCTTGCAATTTCAAGGAACACAGCAACTAATGGTTCCAGACTCAGCGATTCTTTACACTTGATGTCATTTCTCTGGAGATGCCACATTTTGGAGTGGAGAAATAAAATTGGTATTTATGTATAAAGCTGAAAAGTTTCTGCCTTGGATTTATAGGCATGTTTAGAATAATCAATTTTGTGACAATCCGGGTATTGTAAATATTAATATGTATGGATATCAATGTTGTATTGAATTGATGCGGTTGTTAATGAAATTTATTTCGTTTGGCATATAATTTACATGATCCATGTCAAGAAAAGTTAAGTGCACTTGCTTGCCTTCAATCACGCTAAATACATCTATTATTAAATATCATGTTTAAAAATTTCATTGGATTGTTTTTAGTTGACATTATGTGTGTGCGTGTCATTAAAATACTCTTAGAAAAATACTATGTCTTTATTTTGCTTGACTTCAGTTTGAATTTGTTTTATTTGACATTAAAAACAAAATTGCAACATGAGAAGTACTCTATGAATACAAATTAAAATATATTTAACTAAGGAGGGGGTTGAAATGATATGTCATAGGTTACTTAACAACAATAAAAACAATAACAACAATAATAATGATAATGATAATAAAAATACAAATAACAAATACTATTCCTTGTGATCAAATTATGTGATGAGAACATGATAAGAAAAACATCGAGTCTTTTTTTTCCTCTTATGAATTAATTGTATTGTTTTGATCATTTGCATATGTATTTAATATTTTCATACTATCATTGTATTTGTTTCACGGCCCTTTGTAAACCAGTCCAGTTGCTGAATATATATTTTTATACCGTGTTTTACATAAATCAATCAATCAGTAACAATTTCGGCATATTCACTCATCATGAACAAGATGTATTGAAAATGGTGTGTGCTATGACGAATATGAAATAAAGCCTTCTATTCATCTCGTTGATATCTTCGGATTCCTATATTCGTCGATAGATTTGTAACATTTGGTTTATTAACTGGTTACTTTGATAATAATAGATTCTACTTCTTAAGATAGAAACAGTTGAAATGGAGTTAAATGTTGCGAATATTTTAATAATCTTAACTGCTATACCAAAACGTTTATAAATCTTTATTTATTTAGAAGGCTGGTAATGCACCATTCTTATAATATTAAGCTCCTATGTTTATTTCAAACTCTTTGCCACCATTTCATGTCAATGAATTTCCTTTTAATTATGTTAGGGCGTGTTTATGCTTCACTTTTTCTGGCCAGAATCAGGCATCTGTTACGCGTTTAGTTTAAAACACGGTTGCGTCCATGCTCACTTTTGTAGAATCACCGAAAAACGGCGATCACGATCGCCGATCGTAAACTCACAAAAAGATGCGTTTACAATTTGTAAACGCGTTTAAATGGGGTCAACGCACTGACCTCTAGTGGGTCTACGTAGCATGCACAGTGGAGGTTTGCGAATACAGCTGGAAGACCAATTAAGGCCACACAGGGAGAATTGCTTGGAGGAGCCAGAGAAGTTAGCATAAACAGTACACCGTGGAACTGCGATTACGATGAGCGTTTACGATGAGCGTTACAAATCGCTCATTCTGCCTTCAAAATGTAAGCTTAAACGCACCCTAAGACGCATGCTTCCAAGCAAAGCCATACCAAAGATAAACAAATTTGACAAATTTGTTATGATATTTGCGAACTCATGAAATGTGATCTCCATTTCAACTGCCATTAATAAAATAGAAGCAAAAGAAGTAATCATAGAAACGCAATGATATAGGGAAAGAAAAGAAACAAAAACAAAAACAGGCATAATAATACCAATTTCAGGCAATAAGCAAACCGGTGTAAATAATAATTGACACGCGTGATGTAAGCATTGAGTTCGTCTTCAATGAATTATGTATTGAAGAATATTACTCGGAGACAATGTAATTAAAGTTATTATAGTTACTGAGATCAATCGACCAAACCGAATGACCAACCCAATGATAATTGAACGTCGTTAATAAGAGCAATGAACAAATACGAGCCATGCGATTATATATAGGTAAAGGATAATTGCTCTCTCAGAGGAAGAATGTCTTGACGTGAAGAATTTTTGTGTATTACGACCAATCTCATGAATCTTTAAGGACATTTCCAAAAGGTCAATATATTTCTAGCTATCTAGATCTCTAACAACGGTAGAAATAGGCAAATTGTACTAATAATACTGCTAAAGATTTTCCATAACATGTTTGCATTTCGTGCGTTTCCACTACTTAATTAAAAACTTTCGACCTTGTAGAATTTCCTTCATTAGGTTTTACAATGAGAATCTCATTTATTGACATAAATGATTTTTTTTAAAGTTTGGATTTGAAGGTGGTATTATCATCATAACTGGGAAAACCAGCCATTCACAGTAAGCATCATAACATTGTAAATACAATTGGTAATGATAAGTAGAGTACCCTCCAGATAAAGATCCATTTCAACAAAGCTCTGATGTCAGAAGATGTAATGAGAATCGATTTCTAGCATCAATTAAAAGCACAAATAATCTCCATCATCAGATCGCGAGTATAAATGACAAATGATTAATGGTGGTTGGGAAATTTCATCTTTTCTGCGCTTAGTATGAAAGAAGTGATTAAACATTGAAAGACAAATGATGAATTATGGTTGGGAAATTTCATCTTTTCTGCGCGTGCAAACACTCGAGTTGGCGTGGCGTCTTGGAGTCTATTCCTCGAGAACTGCAGTAGGCGTGTATATGCTTTCTCCGATTGTGTGACCTTCTATGTGTTTAGATGAGCTTGGTTAAAATTATGTGTGATCATTGTTAGACTCAATGCAGGCTGCATAACTGCATATGCTGTTCACTTTGTAGAGTCAGACTGCTGCTAGTAAGCTAATGAAAACACCATCGTGTCTCTTCATGTGTGTGTGTTTTGTCATTCGTTTTCAGAAGTCAAAGTGAATTTTATCCACCATTATTTCCAAGGATTATGATATAATGCTGCATGCGCATCATAAAGGCCGTATAGTCCTTGGCTCCCTGGGCGAAATGAATGGCAAGACGCAAGACGCTTCTGCCAAATCAATGATAACGTGACATGAAGAAAAAAATTGTAATAAGTGTTTTCAGCATTAAAAGATGTTTCTCTCGATTCGCCCGACACAGTGTATGATTCTGAATATCGTTAATAAAAGGGCAAATCATAAAAGCTGCGTAAAAATTGGGTCAGAGGAAAGAGTGATGGTCATGAACCGAAAATATTCTATCAGATTTATGTCATAATATCAGCTAGTAGCTTCAGACAACCTCTGCTTAGAGATTTACTGACACAAAATGCAGTGATGTGTTTGTTAAGACTTTAAACAGAAGTCACACAGAGAGGTAGAGAGACAAAGATAAGGAGATTTATACAAAAATATAGCGTCTCATAATTACTATTAGGAGAGACAGTAATTAACGGTGACAGAGTCGGGTAGGTATATCATTATAAAATATAAGGTGAGCGAAAATGTACAGAAACTCACTAACCTGACCATATCAATACATATTATACAGGTATTGCAGAATGTAAGTTAGGAGTAAACATGTTGTATGTCTGTCAGGCGCGGATCCAGGATTTCTTAGGGGAGGGGGCCCAACTTTCTTCATTGTTGTTTGCTCCCGAAAATTGGAAAATCGCGCCGGCCGAAAAGTCGCTCAGTGGGGGGGGGGGGGGGGGGGGGGGGGGGGGGGGGAGGGGGGGGGGTAGTGAGCACATTTTTTTTTTTTTTTGGTCCTCGAAATTTTTTCAATTTGCACCCCCCCCCCCCCCCCCCCTTGAGCGCCAGGGGGGGGGCCCAACCCCCAAAAAAGGTAAAAATCACGTGATTTTACATGATTTTTTTTTTCTCAAGGGGGGGGGGGGGTGGGCCCGGGCCCCCCGGGCCCCCCCCCCCCCCCCTGGATCCGCCACTGATGTCTGTTGATATATTCAATTGGAAGACGTCAATTGACACAAAAATGTTCCGGCAGAAAATCACGAAAGTGTTTTTCACGACCTAGAGTTCGAAATTTACGAGATTTTTTTCTTTATAGAAGGCAACCACACAGGAGCTGGAAAAAGATACTTTAAAACAAAATCAGAAATATACCACCAAAACAATCAAGCTAACAAACTGGACAGGATTAAGCAGTATCTCTAATTCATCCGTTTATTTTTAAATATCTGATTAATTGAACATTCGTTTTTCATTCCTATCATTCTTCAGTGTGCCTATCTGCGAATGTGTCGGAGTATAGGACTGGTGTGGGGTAGTTTTCATGGGGTATGTGTATGAGGGGGGGGGGGGACGGCACTCATTATTATGTGGAATTCTAGGTGGAGGTTTAATAAGCGCCCGCAATGTTATTTTAGAGCCACTTAACGGCAAGGAGAGATGGGGGCGGCTCTGTTTTGCCCCCATTTAAATATTGCAGATGTTTGCCCTCCGCCTACCTTTCCACGTTCAGTGCCCATGTTTATAGTCAAACCAAGTCCTTTTTAATCATACTCATAGACCACAAAATTGCCGTGAATAAAACATCAATTCGCTATCTTTATGGACCTTAACTTTAGACGACCAATACACAATATGACATAATTTGCTATCATTTCTTAAAGCATGTTCAATCATTAAAAATAAATTTAATATCTCTTGGAAGTTGAAGTATCATAACACTACGACATTTTTATAGATACTATTTTATTATAGCTTTGTTTAAGAACTTATGCATTATATTTATAATATCTTCAGAAAACTCTGTGCAAATTCAAAATAGTTTTACTATCTTATTGAATTATAACAAATATTGTTTAGCCAATGTGTGACACGGTTCACGGAAGAATATCGGTTAGTGGATATGAATAGGCCTCCCATCTGCTCTTGTAAGTATCATTTTTTTTTGTAGACCACGCCCACAAAAGAAAAATAGTGGGTACCCCCGTGCGCTAACATGACCCAGAATATAATACAGCCTTTTTTATTATCAGTTTATGATCTAAACGTATCATGGCCACAAAATGTTGCGCGTGTTTATCTTTGCTAAGAGCGAGCAAACAAACGGCCATCTGAACACGAACGGGGTTTGCGTACCCCTCGCGAGGCGGATCGAGGTGCCAAGCACCCCCCTTTTGTAATCCTTTCATCCATACATAATACAAATCATCGCCGATGCAATATTGATAAAACTCCACTATGTGTGTCAGTCTTGGTCTGACCTTTGTTCTGGCAACTTCATCTACAAGGGTCACAGTATCTCTTCTCCACCATCGTCTACTGAACCTCTCTCGGTCCACCAGTCTTCGGGGAACCAAACTTTCTTACCGTCTCTCGGAATTTTCCGGATATGAGAAGTCATAACTCCTGAGCCCTGCCATAGGTAAGAACACAGTGGTTTTTGGATTACTTCTTTCTTTTTCGATGTCATTAATAATTCATTATTTTTGTTTTTTCACCGCTTTTGATTTTCATACAGCGGAAATTGAAATGGTATTATAAAGGATAAATATTTTAAAGTAATCCTTTGCATATAACTTTTACAGTGACTCGGAAATATTGAAATTGCATCTCCATTTTTCTTTCATGTATAATTGACTGACCGCCGTTTCATTTTGATGTTTACTAGTGAGCCTCTTACATATCCTGTAATATATCTCAAATGATGAATATTATAGATGAAACTAGTTTCATCGTACTATCTGTTATCATGTTTTGTTCAAAATCCTAATGACAGAACTGAATCTGATTAAAGATGATGGGTAAATGCTACATAAGCCTTTTTTTCTCGAGAAGCATTAGTTGCAAATGTCAACATAGAAACAGTTATGGAAATAAGACGAAAGTGATATATTGATAATGGTGATCATGGTAATAAAAAAATGAAGGAATCGTGCTATTTAGTCCTCTAAGTTTGATGAACCTTAAATTAAAAAAGCGAAATACACGAATTTCCCATTCAGCTGAAAATGTACCATGACAATTTTGGAAAACCGATAAGTAATAGTTTTGATCCTTTGAGAGCATTTCAAATCCCACTTATTTATTCACCTCATCGACAGTACACGAAATTGTAACTGGCAGAGTTTTAAATCATATTCTTTATTTGTTCTTACATCAAGTATTATAAAGAAAATGAAAAATGTTTGAAAATCTGTAAAACTTTGATTAATAGGTTTTAGCGAACCAATGTGTCAAATGAGGGCTATGTAAGATGTTTCGCTCTGAATTTCATCAGGACAAATTTCTTTCCCACCCACCGACTGCTCACTACCGAATTAAAATCAGAAATAAAATACAAAAGTCGTCATGGTCAAGCCCCATACATAGGTCCCTCGAAGAGGACCAAAATCCGTCGGTCATCTGGTTGCTTACTAACAAGCATTTATGCTTACTTAGCAGTCAAGTAAAATAACCATCACTACTAATAAACTAATATACTACTACTACTAATATTTTCGTGAATAGGCATATAGAATTATCAACTTAGACTGAACGTCCAACTTGTTATACTAATTAGATAAGCGAACAATGCAAAACAAAACAACTACTAACCTCAGACTGGATGGCATATATCAAGAGGCGTATACAGTTCATTTACTCACTTAGACAGTTTAGTTTTACACTTTATCAATTTCATGAAATTGTTATCAATCTTCAAACTCCCTTTATGATTAAATACAGTATCAAACTGATAACATAGTATGAAGCTACTAATCATAACATGAGAAACAAGGCAAATTGCTAAACCATTATGTTCTGTTCCTTTCTCAGTGATAATCCATTATCCTAGTTATATTATGTAGAATACTTTGGAGTTCTTGGATAATTCCCTGAAGGCTAATGACCATAAGATATTTTTGCACTAGGTTTGATCCTGTAATTGTGAGCGACAGATACAAAATAAATATAAGGCAACTATATTATTTCAATATTAATCTCTTAAGCAAATCAAACATATATTTCTTTACATACAGAACGATCAACGTATATCATAGGGCAATATAAATAACTTTTAAATATTCTATATGTGGCGTGATGTGAGTATAAGTTGAAAGTGATATCAATATCACCTTCATATCTTTACCAATCAGGAGACCAACCGACCAATTAGTGATGTATTTATAGATAGATGAATTGACAATAGCTAAAGATATGAACATCAAATACTTTGGGCTATCAAGGTTAGGTAAATACATCTTTATTTGGGCACGATGAATTGTATTGGTCAAGACAACCCTGCCGAATGGACGCTATTCAATCAGAAACAAAAGCATGAACCAGTTTATATTTGATGGAATATGTCTATCATTTTCGGCACAAAGCACAGTTTTGAGTCTACATTTTCCCGAAACGACCGTGTGAGAAAGAAGTAGTTTCATTTTATTAGGAGCTGCGAGATTCAAACCATTCAAATTAATATCATTATAATATCAAGTTCACTTTAGCTATTAGATAAAAGGGCAATGGATTTAGTACCGCATTTACAATATTCATGGCATTAAAGTTTTTTTTTTAGCAAAGGAATTTTTAAATAGCATTTTAATGGTTAAATAATTATGAGTTGTCCTTTTCAGCTTATTAAGAGAACATTTTCTTTTGATTTACATCTCTCTTTATTTGTAAAGTGCTTCATTTGAAATATAAAGACTTAAACAAATCATTAACAAATTTCTCTCAGTCAGTCGTTTTATAAATAAATCCGTCACCCCCGAAATGGGCTAAAAGTTGTACATTATTTTGTGTCTAATGATTTTTAAATTATTTTATTATTTGTACCGTGACACGATTCATAAAACACGTAGGTTTTCTAAGAGTGTTATACCCCCTTCATATACACGGATTTTTCTTACGAGTCCTTACGGATCGCACAAACTCACGGATCTTTCACGGATCCTTACGATTTGGCCACTTTTACGACCGGTTTAAGAGTTATAACGAGCTGTTTGCGATTTATTACGGATCATTACGAGTTATTACGATGTATTTACGGCAGCAGTCCACGATTCGTTACGAGTTGTCACGGATAACTACGAGCAAATAACGTGTTAGTTACGACCTGTTTACGTGTTGTTTCGAATAGTTACGAGTAAGCTACAAGTTATTACGAGTCCTTACGATTTTTAGCCCCAAAATAATAACTGAAAATGAAGTGTTCGAATTTGCAGCTTTTATACCTTTCCCAAAATCGTAAACAGTTCGTAAGCATACGTAAATTATACGTATCTATTCGTAAAGTATTCGTAACTACACTTAAAATGCTCGTAATAACCCGTATCGATCCGTAAAGCCATCGTAAAATGACCCGAATAAAATCGTAAACAACACGTAAGCACACGTAACCATCCTTAAACTGCTCGCAATAATCCGTAAATAATCCGTAAACAAATCGTAAACTAACCATAACGAATCGTTACAAAAATCTGTTACGAGTCATTTACGGATTCTTGCGATCAGTTTACGGATGGTGACGTGTTGTTGCGAGCGGTTTACGGGTGGTTACGGATTGTTAAGAGCTATTTACGAGCTATTTACGGACAAATCAATCCGTGGACAATCGTAAGAAGATTTTTGACATGTCAAAAAATCTGCCTCTCCTTTCACGGATCCTTAAGAGTGTCTACGAGTTGTTGCGAATGGTGACGAGTTATTTACGGATACCAGCGAGTTATTTACGGATGCTTGCGATTGACTACAAGTTGGCGATCCGTAAGGACTCGTAAGCAAAATCCGTGTATGTGAAGGGGGTATTAAATAAACTTCTGATTATGAAATTTGATGTAACTTATGCAATAATAGTTTTTAGCATAATAGACCGGCCTACACATTTTTTCAATTTTCAATTAAACACTTAACATTACAATGATATTAATTTCAATGGTTTGAATCTTGCATCACTTAATAAAATGATATTACTTCTTTGCTCACACAGTCTATTTTTTTTTACACATTTTATTCAAATATGTGGAAAATTTAGAATGATATTCTCCAATAAATGAAAAATATTATTGTCCATGTCTGTCCTTCGAGTGGAGACAGGAAAGGTCTCGCGGGCGAAAATTATTCTAGTATACACAATTATCATGCATATTGAACAATAGCGGGAGGCTCAAATTAGGCACCTCATTGCCGTTCTACTGACTTGAGTCAACAGTGTGTGTGCTTCTGACAATTATTAATGATGTGAAATAGCTTGTTATACAATTCTCATCATAGATCCATTTTAGAAACACAAATAACTTCAACTCAATTTGTGGTTTTATGTATCACGTAAAAGCAATTTATAAAGGAAAGGGGGGCCTCGACGTTGTAGCTTTTGTAAAATAAGATTTGAATTGACAGTCTTTGCTAAAACTAAAATGACAACATAAGAAATTTGAAACACACTACAGTAACATTCCAGTTCAAGTAATGCTTTTCGTTTGTTGCGACTTGCATCTTGGATCTAAAACCCATTCCTATTTTATCTCGAAAACTGAAAAAACAATAATGTTCATTTGAAATATAATGATTCAATTTATCATTTTCCACACATAACCGTCTCAATCAATAATTATAAGGTTAAGAGAAGTGCGTTTAAGTTTTTTAGAATGTAAACAGTTTCACAATTCAGGAGGCGAATGGATTTCACAATGTATGATGTAAAAATAAACTCAGTTCGAACTATAATACACACAAGTAAAACAATGTATTGCTATTATTAAATGTATATGACACACATCTACATATTATATACATATTATTATGAAACTATACATATGATAATATTATAATATATAATATATATGATAGTATACAAACCTCCAAATATGTACACAAAACATTTTCCAATAATCTGTTAATTTCATTTTTTCCCTCTTTCCAGTAATGAATTTTTCTAAAGAAGGCTTGCCTGTTATTGTGTCAAAAGTTAATTGCATATTGAGATTGTTATCACTAGTCAATTACCTTGACTTTTCACCAGACCTTTCGTACTTTTTAAATTCTTTATAGAATTGACTGCATGCCTCCAATTCACTTTTTTCATTGAATTTTGTCAAATGAAACTCAAATATTTATTAAATGGTAACAAATAAAACTTTCAATGAAGTGGTTTAGCATTTATCTGATTTATTTTCTGTGAAACTCTCACATAGTTTGCCTTTCTTGAGATAACAATTGATTTTCGTTCAAAAGAGCTGTGTAATCGCATTTTCAAAGCAGCTGTACGCCTTTTGTGGCACTGCTCATTTGAATTCGATCGCGTGTCACAAAAAAGATTCTTTCAAAATATAAGTAAATAATCGCATAAGTGGCCGTAACTAAGGGATTTTCAAGCTTAAACTCTAAAGTAAATGCCGTGATATGGTTTCAATATGAAAGCATTTAAAATATACGTCCTTGACATCGTATACATGTGATTATTGCTTTACAGCAGAAATATTATACTGGAATGTTATTTACATGGCAGTTGATGCACAATACAAATCAATTAACCAATGAAGACACTTAAGTTTTATTTCGCATTAAATTGCTGTTCTACAGTTATTTCAGATTTGTTTTGTTTTGCAGCATTGCCATTTGCCATTTTGTATATTCGTACGAATACATCTAAGTTGTAGGAAGTCCTGGAAATCTAGACCATCACATTGTCTTTACTTGATCTGAATGAAACTACAATGAGATACATTAAGAGTTCAGGGAAAAGTGTGTTTGACCAGCAAATGAAAACGATCACAGAATAAAATATGAAACGTGTAACAAAGATATATCGAATATAATCTATTTTCGTTGAAATAATTCATGTTGGTTGTACCAATTAAAAGAAAAAATACTAGATATTTATCTTCCAGGTGGTCAATGTTGTTGAATGAAAATCATAACCACGTTCATATAATTACATAATCATTTTATGCAACGAACTAAAAAAAATAAAATTATATTGATAGGGCTATGATTCTAGTAAGTAGCATTTTAATACTCTTTGTTATGGTGAGTTGGGAGAAATCGGTATTTTATAAGCAAATTTAAGTAGCCAAGATTAGAAACGATATTTCTAATTTATGCATGGCTCTTCTGCTACAAAGGACACCAGTGACGACCTTAAATCTTACCATAAGATTGTCTGACATATTCAAATTGTCTGCATACTTTGATAAAAGGTTGTTCTGACAACTTGAAAGCTTTCCCGAGGCTTTGCCGACATAGCAACACATACAATATGCAGACTGGATTCCAAGTATTGTAGTTCATTCATTCATAACAGGTTAATTTAATAACTCGTCACTAGGTCCCTGGGAAAGAAACATCCATAAATTTTGAATATGTTAGTAAATCGGTCTATTAATGAATGTGCCTTATACATTCTGGCTATTGATACACTTTGTAACAGGTGAATGCAATACTTTGTTTGTTGGGTCTTGGGGGTAAAAACGTTCATAGATTTGAACACACCGTGACTCCTCTCTGACCTTATATGACCCAAACATAATAAGTGTATTCTTATTGATTTGATAACCAAGCTGTCAATTTTAACATATTGATCTCATCGTGACGAGGTTCCTTTTTATAATATCTTGTTATTTGATGTGACCCCTTCAGGAAACAAAACCAACAATAAAAGATTCACATTACCGGATAATTTTCCCGCCCATTTGATTCATCAAAAACCCTTTCACGTGAACTCTATACAAATCGTTTTAACTAGAAGTACACAAGGAGATGGCTAACTAATCTATGCAGTTGCATTTTTAACAAAAGTCCTTCATCACTTTTCATTATGATATATTCCTTCGGATGAAAGTGCATCTCCTTTTCCCTTGTAATTTAGCGTCTTTATTTTTTTGTTTAGAATCAAGCCTCGGCATGCTCGGGGAACAAAATGCGACAATGTGTTCCTACGTTCTCGTTTAAAAGCAAATAAAGTGCTATGTAATTATTTATGACGTTTGTTTTTATTTCTGTGTGTGTTGTCAATATTGCAAAGCCAACTGGAGAGATCAAAGTTCTCTAACATTTAGTTCACTTGGTTGCATACTTGCTTGGTAAAAGCCCGAAAGGAGGGGTTGGAAATTGAATTTCTTCTGGTAGCCTATGGGATGTCATTTGCACCTAGGTGAGATTTCTTCAAATTCGCTGGACTGGGAGGAAAGCAAATAGTTGTCAGGTGTGGAGAAAGCGATGGACAGAAAGGGGTGAATCTCTAGATTAACTGCCCTTCACCCTATGCATATATCGTTTAAATATATACGCTTTTACGTTATCATCATCCGCCTAACACAATGTTAGTAGTTTGTTTGACTGTTGCTTTACCAAGTCAGTAAGGAATAATATAAGCTCTGCCTTATTTTCCTTATTTCCCCCTTTTTTAATGTTATGATTAGGAAAAGAAAATATTTTGTTAAGAGCTTTTACTCAGTGGTCTATGTTTCCTTAAAATGGTCTTCATAATCTGTTTTCGTTGACCAGGTAGGCAGTTTTTAGTGGGACCCAAACCGGCGTGATGGCATTTTCGTTTGGTAACCTGCTGTCGGCATTAATGCTTTCGTGGACGACCTCCATCATCCTCGTTCTATTTGTCCTCGTCCTGATCATCATATGGCTCCACCAGAAACCAAAGGACTTCCCTCCAGGACCCCGAGGACTTCCAATCTTTGGAAATGTCTTCGCCTTCGAGCAGGACGATGCATTCGCTGATACGTTGATGCGATGGGGCAAGGAGTATGGACCCGTGTATGGAGTGAGTATCGGTCTTTCCAACGACGTTGTCGTCTGTGGAGCCGAAATGATCAAAACATTGCTCGTCAAGAAAGGATTGGACTTTGCTGATAAACCCAAACTTGTTGAAGCAGACCTGTACAACAAAGACAGAAGAGGTGAGCATGCATGCCTAAACGCATTGAATACATGTACATTCATATTTAAATTCTTTTTAGATGTTTAAAGGTTCCACTATCAGTGAGGGAGAGGTTTCATGACTAGCTTTTGTTATCTACTTTCAAACTACAGATCAAGGAACACAAGTGAAACTACGAACCTTTTCATGAGCACATGTCACTTTACAACTCAATAGACTCTACAATCCAAAGTGTCAATGGTTTTAGAAAATAATCGTAATGTTTAAAAAGCAGGTCACACATTTTTCTTTTAAAAGTGCATAGTGGAGAACTATTATAGCCTTAATGTTTGTCTGTGAAAACCTAATGTATGTAACTTTCATTCTGATTATTATCTAGCAGTGGCATTTTCTAGACTTTTGTTTTGTTTTGTTTTGCTTGTAGCTACACTTACCATGATGAACTAAGAAACCTATGAATCTACTTCAAACTGCTTAGAGAAGTGTGTTGAAATTGTTCATTTTAAAAGATAATTATTGTGTAGAAAAAGAAAATTGCTACTCCCCCTGTGTTCTAAAAGTGTTCAATAGAAAAGCAAAATTTTCCACAATGGGCACATAAAAGAAAAAAAACATATCTTTGGGTATTTGTTCATGTCATCTTTTTTTATATCCATAAAACTTTGGATGGTATTTTCCTCACAACTCTAAGTCTAACCGATGTTAAATAGTATATCTTATGGGTATAGTCATCAAAGGCGAATAGGATTGAGTATATTATATAAACATATGTTCACCTTCTATCAACTTCTAGCTATATAGGTATCTGTGAGTCGGAATGAATTGTTTACTGACCTACCATTACCACTAATCACCACACTAGTTATTTTCTCCAGTATTTTTGTCTAATTAAAGAAATTATTCTGCATATCCCTATTAAAAATTTGAAGAAAGGAAATCTTCTGGATTTGTCTAAATCTTACTTTAATCAGCAATAAGTATGCATGACCTTTTTGGCGTCCCTAATGCACCGGTCTTAGATACTTTTAAAAAGATGAATTATACATGTAGTACCATAATATCCTATTTGTACCATCTCCTATTTTTTTATGCTTTTACTTTTTAAGTCGTATATTCAATGTCAGCCAGGATGCAGGCCAGTGACGTCACCATGTGGAATTTCAATAAATGCAATTTGAATAAATTATTGTCCATCAGTTCGTTTCTAAAAAAGCATGACCTAAACAAATTCTCTCATATTTTATTGAGCTGTAAAATTGTATTCGTCCTCGTAAAGGTAAAACTATAGCTGACTATTTCTTTAAAATGTACGTGTAGATAATATGAAAATGTTGATTTATAATTATATTAATAAGTGCATTTGATTTGATTTGATTTGATTTGTAGTTGAATCTTGTATAGGAGGCACCTACTCACATACACACACATACGCACACACGCCCCAATCACATCATTATCTGGATAGAGTATTTACCTTCTTGAGATATCACTCGTTTCGAGTAGTATAGTCTATATCCTTTCTGACGTTATATTTTTACCTTAGATAAATATAAAAGATATATATATGCATGTGGTGATTAACTCCTGGAATATTATGCACATACTTCGTGTTCGTAATTGACAGTTAAGCTTAGCATAATTTTCCTTTTACGTTCTACTAAAGGACAAACAACTAGCAATTTCAGAGGGTGTATTTTTATTAGATATTTATCCTGTAGTGCTTAGATATGAAAATGATGATGATAGTGTGTAAATATTCTTCATTACAGTAGCTGTTTCTGATTGTGAGACATGGATGCATATACTGACAAACTCTACTGTAATGGTATCGATGTTTATAGATAGGCGTATAATAGGGGAGGGAGGGGGAGGGGGGGGGGAGTAGTGATATGATAATATTGGCTAAAAGGAGAAATGTTATCTTGGTCTTTGATATCATGTTCGTGTATGCTCTGCAAACTGAAATCAGATCTTGCTTTGGAATCCTTTTATAATATCATAATTCTTTTCTCACTGCAAATTAATTTTTTTTAAAGACGTATGAAGATACTATGTTCCCCCTTGCTAAGGGAAACGAATAACTCTTGGGCCATTGCAAATCATAACAAGGCATCCTATACGGTATAGAAAGCTCGCGTAAGCTCCTATACCACCAGAAAAGAGTTATCGCGTCTTTTTTCTTTTCTCTCTCTCTCTCTTTCTCTCTCTCTCTTATATTATGCTCTAACTTGATAAGGTTTGATTAAGGCTCATTCTATTATCTGCATTTCTTCATGTTTGCCGTACCTCCTTTCAGTCCTGGGGATATTTTCTCGACTAATAGAGGTCCGTAAACAATACAAAGTACCTCTGACCTGGGGAGCTTTATAAAACAAACACTTGACAATAAAACTATTGAAATAAGGCTCAATGAAAAGCCTAACAAATGGAGTTCTTTACTCCAAGATAATCTGAAGCCAACATCAGATCAGCCCATATATTGATAGCGTGTCTAGATGTCGCACGTTGATATATGTGAACTTGAGGCCACCTTGCAAATAACGGCTCTCCTGAAGAGTGTTTGGGGTTTTCAAGGGTATATCTATTATCCCCTAAATATATTTGGAGAAGTGAGGTATATTTGGGGTAGCAAACTTTTTCCCTTCTTTGTTTACGTAAACCTTTTGTCCCCTCTGATCATATTCAAGCAACACACCTTTTTGCAAGTTGAAATATCATGATTTTTTTTTTTTAACTGAGGATTGTACTGCTGAGAAGGAAAATTGAAACTAACGAACGTATTAAAAAGAAATATTCCATATTGGAACATACGAACACATCGGAATCTGTGGATGAAAAAAGTTGTATTTTCTTCAGGGACTTGTATAACACCGTGCTTGTACACATACTGGCTCCGCTACAAAAAAAATCCCATGAGTATTGTGATGATGGTATTAAATCGTAAGTTGGCGGATCTACGTTAAAATCAACCCTTTGAGCTTAATAGTAAAATCTAGCCGCTTCTCCAGTCTCCTTGATGGTATTATATTCGTACCAACAAACATTTATTGCTGGCCGATAGTTTTTCCTTTATTACAGATACTAATAATGCGATTTCATTAGATAAGAAAAAACAAGGCGGATAACAATTTGTTTAAATTATTTTAAACAGAGAAAGAGGGAGATAAAAAGAAAAAGAGATTGAAAGAGAGAGAGAGAGAGAGAGAGATTGTTAGCTAAACTTAGATTTGAACTCTTCTTCCATATACGTCACAGGCATATTATAGATATTCATACGTAAGATTAATTACTACTGTACTAGTCAATCTGAAAGGATATGAGCATTCGTCTAATGTTGATGTGAAAGTATCGTACGTAATGCACCTAAAACTGGTGTTGCGATGAAATTAAACTCCTCTTTTAGTCAAGGTAGCTCTTAATTCAATCAGGGTATGTGAGTTAAAACACCTCCCTGATTCAATGCAGTGATGACGAGGTACATTCTCTTAGCCCTCAAATTCATCACTAATTATAAACGTCCAGTAACAAGACTAAGCATCTTTGATCCAACCTATGATTTTGATCGGAATGAGGTCGGAGAACAACGCCTGGGTCAGGCGGGTCAGGTAAGAAAAGAGCAAAGACCTCTTCTGAATGTCACCAACCAGAAAAACCCTTTATCAAGCTCATTTTCCTCCTTTTTGTAGCACGTGTTATAAATCATAACTACCCCCATTGTTGCCAAGGTTCAATCGAAGTTCCGTGGAGTGGCCTATATCAGATGATTGTATATCAACTGATGTAACGTGGAGTAAAGTTTGTCTTACAACAGTGTATCGGTGAATGGTCTATTTAGAGATAATCATCATCGCTCACAATTATCTTGAGAGGCTGAGAGTCTGAACATGTTTATCATTTTACCATCGGTTTGAAATGCTTGAAGTCGCCTCGATAAGACATTGCACTTTAACCACTGTGCCTATACACACGTAGGCCAATAATGGGAGGATACAGGTATTTTGTGTATTTATGGGACAAAATACAGTGTTTAGCTCTGTCAGTTTGTTTTATAACTTGGTTTTGTCACCGGGCTATAACTTTGTTGATATATTTGTGTCAAGTTTGCTACCATATTTGTTTAACATGTCAACCCTCCATGAATGCTATTTACACATAATATATGAGATCAATATACACATATAATGATGTAAGACTACTTAAAGGCAAAGAGAGAGAGAGAGAGAGAGAGAGAGGGGGGGGGGGGTGGGGGGGGGGGAAAGAAAATCACCGAATTAAGAAACATGATAGTGGGAACAACCACAATGTATTACTTGAAAAAAAAACTTCTCCCGGAATTCAGCTTAAGGGGTAACAAGTTAAAAAATACAAAATAATTTCTGCAAGATAAACGTTAGTCATGTGCTGGTTAAAGTGTGGAATTGATAATCCTGATTTGATTGAATGATAATTTGCTAACTGCCTATTCAAGATTGAAATATTTTATTACATGTAAACAATCCATTCTACATCTCCACTATCATACCTCCTTTTTTCTCTCTCCTTTAGCACTTACAATTTTGAATTGTATACTTTAAACCATGATAAAAAGGGATTTAAACATGAATAGCCTTCGTAAATAACCAATCCATTTATATATTTCATAAATTATCTTGTTTGTCTGTACAATTATCAGAAGGGATTGTAATTAATGTAATTTTTCTCTGTACCAGGTACCCAAGGCAACAAAATTAGAATATTTCAGATAAGTTCAGAGTCCAAACAAAATTTAATGAATTTTAGTCTGATAAATGTATTTATATTTTTCATTCCTCCTCAGGTATATTTGTATCAGGTTGTACAGACGGATGGGCAAAGCAACGTCACTTCGCCCACACCACTCTGCGAGGTATGGGCTTCGGGAAAGTAGCCCTAGAGCCCATCATACAGGAAGAAGTGGATGACACCATTAAACAATTCACGGTAAATAAATCAACTCTATCATGTAAAGACTAAAGACTGAATCTTTCAAGTAGTCACCCGAAGAATAAAAAATGTTTTGATGCAAAATTCATATCATTGCGAAGGGGAAGCCTTACTGATCAAATATAACAACTCCCCTCTTCAAAATATGTTTGGGGCCCGCAGTAATCATCTCTCAAAAATGTTAATTTAGAGATCCAGATTTTTTGCCTTCAGCGGTCCTCCGTAGAGCGTCCAGATTCGTGACGTCACATGCGAGACACAGCTAGACAATTTTTACGCCTTTTCATAATATCTATATACTTTTTCAGCAAATTATTCTTGTTTTTCAAGAGAAAATCTTTTCATCCATATATAATTTGTCCATAATTATCAGTTGTCGTGAATTTTCTTCGGGTGACTACTTTAAATTTCATCTGTGTTCCTGTCACGGAAAATTGACTTTCAAATATTCAAATCAACTTAACAAAATTAATGTAAATTCACTGTCAGCACTGTCACTTTAAATTCTGATTCCTGACCTACACAATTTTAACTCGCGATGTTTTTCCAGAAATATAGTAATTTAATTTTGTTTTCTCGACATGAACGTAAAATAAGAGAAAATGCAAATTACCTGTGAGACAAAATGTTGAAAGATTGGTTCCATAAAAGATCGAGGAATATCCTCAATTATCTGATGGCATTCCTGTCATTTGTGATTGACCTTTGATTATTCTGAAGCCATTCATTACTTTCTAAGGAAAAGAAAAGAGTTCATATTCTCTAAATCTAAGTTTGATTTGTAAAAAACTGATTTTAAAGACATAATGAATGGAGCTTCGGTCAGCTGTCATTCTGAATACTCTTTCGCTATCTCTTAAAATGAACTTATCAACAAAATATTCTATGTAAATAGCAATGAGTCTATTCTTTGTTGGTTTGCCAGAAATACACAATTGAATAACAGTTTCCTAATGAAGACTTCATTCGAACACCAAAGTAAAAAGTACAGTGAACAAAGTAAAGAATCAGAGCTGTCAGGATCCTACAGAACTATTTGCATTTCTTAATATCATTCAATGACAGAAGACAAAATATGAAAAGTGCACTTAAATCAAGGATAGTTTATTTACATATCTATTTAGGCCTTGGAATGTCAAACACGATTTGTCGATTAGAGGTTGAGAACGTGGCTGGAGCACGTGAACATGTTGAGAGTATAATGCCAAAAGGAAGAAATATTTCGTATCCCTCTTTCCGATTGAGACACGTCCATTATTGCCAATTCTCCCAATTCTACTGTTTAAGCCTTAATTATTTCAAACAAAAATGTACTAAGCCTGGATGATTGCAAATATTCAGTTCGGGATACCATGTCGTACTTCCTTTAGCTAAAAGTTGGATTAGGGTCTTCATTTATCGAGAAAGTGATTTCCATTTGGTTCTAAAATGCAAATCCTTATTAATTGATATGAATTTGCATAAAATAATAAATTTGAGAAGTTATGTAATGTACCTTCCATTTCTTCAGGCATTATTTTATAGGTACTTTCTCAACATCTGCTCTCCTTTTTATGTGGCTAGATGCTAGTGGTATGCAATGTTTCGCTCACCAGCACTTTATGAATTGAAATTTATCCTAATCTGCGTTGTTACAATTCATAAGTTTGAAATCTCCTATTCTATGATTTCAATTTGTGATTTACCTATTTCATGGTTCTATGTATTTGATGTTCTCTTTTGCAATTTTGTAAGCGCTATGGCACTTTTTTAAAATATTAGCGCCCCCCCCCCAAATAATCGATGTTATTATTAATCAGCTTTCCATTATTTTTTGTGTTTACAGTCATACAACGGACAACCTTTTGATCCGCAAGGACCCTTGGCGACCAACTCGTCCAACATCATCTGTCGACTTATATTTGGACATCGCTTCGAGCACAACGACCCGGAGTTTCACCAGCTCATGAACTACCTGCGAGGCATTATGGGATTCCGAGCGGAAGGAGAGGTCATGGTGTTTCCCTTCCTACAACACGCCTACATTTACAAGGAAAGATGGCAGAAAAACCACGTATCAGTTCAGAACATGTTCAAATATTTTGGCGGGAAGATTGACGAACACAAATCAAGACTTTCAAATAGTACTGCTTCGAATCAAGAACATGAAGTACTAGACTTTATCGATGCGTACCTTCTGCACGCTGTGAAAGACCCGGTTCACTTTAATGACGAAGAACTGAAAGTTCTCCTGTCAGATCTATTTATCGCTGGATCAGACACAGTTTCAACGACTTTATGTTGGGCCATTCTTTACATGGCAGCACATCCAGATATACAGGAAGAAGTGCAAGCAGAAATACAGGAGGTAATGGGGGAAGAACTTGAATTTTTAGAAACATGAGATTCTTGATGTTCATTATAATATAGTGATCTAACCTAACCTAAGAATATAATGGCTCTGAACGGGTCACTCTTAATTATTACAAAACTTTCAATATAAATCAAGCTGAATACATTTTATTGACTCGTATCGAAAAAGGATGTTTTGCCACTACACTCATCGTATAGTTGCCCTGGTTAATGCTGATGATAAAAACTAAGTTATTATAATGGTTTATCAGTGACTGTAATGGGTGAACTGTATTTCCTCGCTGTTTCAGGGAAGAAGAAACCACAGTGGTCCAAAGTGGGTGCAATTACATTAGTCACAAAATAGAATTTGTTCACCTGTATCCTTTTAAAAGCAAGGGAAAAGTTTGATAAGGATCGATAGGGATAAGGATCAACATTCCGTTCGGTTGTCTTTTTAAACGATCTGGATGAAAATGTAGGGATTCCTTGGAAAATCTTGCGTATAGTACTATAATACCCATTAAAATTGTCGCCCCTAACATTATATTGTCTGAAATATTTTTTCTTTTGATAATTTGTTATCTTAAGGTGATTGGTGATGAACCCGTGTGTTTATCGCACCGAGGGTCCATGCCATACACGGAAGCGACGTTGATGGAGCTACAGAGATTAGCCAGCGTGGTACCAATCGTCCCTCATGCTGCATTCCGAGATTCAGAGCTAGGAGGATACCACATACCCAAGGGAACCAGGATGTGGATCAACATGTGGTAGGTGCGCCTCAGGTTTACCTTTCTGATTGTAAGACCAAAACTGTGTTTCACACAAGTCATAGCCTACGAGACCGACGGGGCCACGAGAGCGACAATTGTCGATCTCGCTGGCCTTCTGAAAGGTCGCCTCAGGGTTCACAAGGCCGAAAGCACGCGAAACCGAAACAAATTAGTCTCGATGTCCTTTTACATTGTTTCTGAGAGTTCACATGATCCACTTTGTCAGTCTATCGGGCTGTCTGACCACTGGGATACCCATCCCCATTTGTTATTTCTCAAAATGAATTTAAGCACATGTTTAATAGTTCCTTTGTCTCAAGGTAACTTGTTTGCGGAGCCGATGATGAGTTGGGTGGGTTGATAGACGTTTGCTCATCCACTAGAACACGGTTGGCCTAACATTACTCGGTACAAAAGTGTTCAAATTAAGTTTCATTTGAACTTTTTAAACAATCGTCAGAATGTGTTTAAAGGCGTATTGCGATAGTTAAAATGCCGAATCTTGTGTTATTGAGTTTAAGTTCTTACATTCTCTTTGGGAACAATAATTCCATGAATCTCTGTAGTTGTCGTAGCTATAGATGGAACCAATATGGATCACATGTTTCTAGTAACTCGTGAAAACTGAGTCATTACCAATATCATTATGATTAGCATTAACCCAATTTTACCTTACAGGTCTCTTTTCCGCGACCCAGTGGACTGGCCAAACCCTAATAAATGCGATCCCCATAGATTCCTGAACAAAGACGGAACAAAGGTTGTTCATCCAGATAGCTTCATGCCCTTCTCAGCTGGTAAGGACTAAAGTCGTGCTGAATGGTTTCACACAATTAATGTTTCATTCACTGACAAGTGATCGTCATAGCCCTAATTTATGTTAATTATTATGGTGTCTATTAAAAACCCATTTCTGTTTTCTGATAAAAATGTTAGGGGGACTACTATCTAGGAAATATCTCTTGTATGAGCATGTGTTACCTAAAAATATATATGACATTCCAAATTATTCAAATATAACGAAATAACCATCCATATTGGAATTGTTCGCAGATAAAAGGATGATATATTAATTGGTTTTATACAGCTGCGACTTTTCTAAAGGATACAGGATGCTTTCCCATAATAATCATATCTGATTGATATACGTCTGTAAAAGCCCAATACACACACACGCACACATAAGCCCACCGCACATTATGCGATCTGACTACGATCCGATTCTTAAAGAATTTGCATCAGAACTTCATATAAACATTCAAACTTATAAATGCTTAATGATCGAGGATCTGAATAGTCATATATGCATTAATAAAATCTGAATTTCAAAAGATTACAAGCTTCTTTGGAGAAGGAAAAGCTAAATCAGCTCAGAATCGTAGTGGCGTCGGCCATGTTATTTGATTGTCTATTAATTGAAGCCGATTTGGCTTTAATTCAATTAGAAAGCTCCAGTTCGGTAAATTTTCGGTCGTTAATATTCTCATCACCATTCAGAAACTGAATAGGAAAGATGGTGTTTGTTTGAATTTCCATATCTAATGTGAAAGCCATTTCTTCGAAAATCAGATCGCAGGAGGATCATTGTAGTGCGCTTGGCATTAGTCGATCAACAAATTAAGAAGAATGTAGACGAACGTTTTCAGACGTTTTTTAAGAATTCTAGTGAATTATCTTGATTCCAGTCTGTAATTTTACAAAGAATTTTATTTTTGTCCACATACTTTATATCATTAGCGAATGGGTGTCAACATTTTTTTTTCTAAATGTAGAAGTGCTGGACACAATACTTTGCGCATGTATTTCATACCCAGAAAAGAAAAGCTGTATTTTCATTTCGAGTGAGTTAACGGAAATGTATCATGCTTATGTACCATGATTAGGTCGTCGGGTCTGCATGGGAGAACAGCTAGCCAAGATGGAGTTGTTTCTATTCTTCGTATCTCTGATGCAGCGCTTCAAGTACGTGTTCGCCGATCCCGACACGACGCCATCTTTTGAAGGGGTTGTAGGTTTGAACAGACAGCCCCAACCTTACAAGGTAAAGGCGATACTCAGGAACAAATAGGATTCTTCCATCTGATTCTTTCTGATACTGTCAGTCGTGACTTTCCACAGGAATCATAAACAGTAATAATAATAGTAATAATAATAATTATTAATATTATAATTGTAATAGCAATTAAAACAAATTTTTATAGCAATTCTGAAAAAATAACAGTATGTCAATCGTATAGCAATAGATCAAATGACCGAGCCTATTCAAACTTATTTGCGAGGACCAATTTATCATAAAACAGTATTCTGTTGTAGCCTTTCCATTTTAGAGCAGGTTATCTTATCTCGACAGCTTTTTCTTTCTTTAAGTTAGAATTTGGATAAAATGTGGCTCCAAAGATAGATTTGTGCTTGCAGGTATCAACGTTTACCTATAAAGTTTGATGCAAACAAAAAAATCATCCACATTAAATATAAAAACTAATGAGATTATTCATCTCATTATAATGCGGATGTTAAAATTAAGCCTTCAAATTTATTTAACTAAGAATCTTTGGTTTACTGAAGGTTGCCGTGTAGAAAGAGGAGAAATGGCTCAGATACAGTTACTATCCAATTTATTTTTGGAGAAGGGGGGATGTTTTTCATAGCTCAAGAATGAATGGTGGACTGGTTGAATTAGGGCCTTGTTGAATACTTTTAGATGTAAGTTTTAGTATGTCACAATCTCAAGACAAATAATTGGGACAACTCAAATTTTCACATATTAGTTAAAAAATTACAACATTTGGTAATGTATGAATAATTAAATTGTTGACTGTATCTTTATCTTGGAGATATGAAAGAAACAATTTAACTTTCTGTTATCTAAAGTAAGGTTTGGGGAAATAAGATTGCTTATTGTAAAGAAGAAAATTGCTATTCGTTTTCGTTTTAAAGCCCATCATTACTAGTGTAAAGGAGGGATTAGACCACGCTGCAAGGTCACTGGACAGGTGGTTATCTCATCAACTCAGCTCTCAAATAACATAAGCAAAAGATGATCATGGGGGACCAATGGTCACCGATTAAGCATTGTTTGTAATATAGAGGGCGCAAGTAGCTACAAGTAGTGCAGTGGGTCTTTAAAGGAAGAAATATCCTCTGAAATAATTTTTGAAGTATATTTTCATGGGTTTCATTAACATTTACGTTACCATTACATGTAAATTACAAATTTATATGATAACTGGCTTAATACTCGCCCGTTTTCCGGACATTCCAAACAGTTTGAAACGGAAATCATGCCGTATTAAACACTTCATTGGAATTCCATTATGTTATATAACCCCCCCCCCCCACAAAAAGAATATTTACATAAATGTTATGTATAAGTCGTGCGTTTGTAGCAGCAGAATGGCTAGATGTCATAGCTTTGAACAGAATAAATATCAATTATATAAGCTCTTTTTGACAGCGATTTGTCGTTAAATTTTGCACTTTCTTTGATACATAATATAGTGTCGAAAATAATCTTTTGAAGTTCTCATATTCAATTTTGACAACATTATTAACAAAAAATGTATCGTTCCTTTGCAATTATAATTATTAACGCTCATGGATTTTGTAGACGTAAATTCTACGGTATGTAGCAATACCTGAAAAAGTCATTAGAATCGTAACATGTTAATACGCATTAGAATTCTTTTTCTTTTTCAATCGAGTGCCAAAAAAGTACCAGTATTATTAATGTCACAGGACTAGTAACGGAAGAAAATAGATCGTCGCTTATTTTAGATGAAAATGGTTGAATGCAAGTATTGAAATTGTAATAGATAATGATGGTCTCCGAGTTGGACCTTGGTAGACAAATGTATTCTTGACGATATATATATGTAGAACATTTATTTTGTATTACACTTTTGAGATTGTAAATGGAAGAGACTATCTTTATTATTTATTTTGAAAAAAGAGTGTAATGTGCTATTTAAGTGATTCGGGTAGCCCAATAAAGACTAACGTTTACATGCGGCAGTACTGAATAAATTATGTTGGATAATTAGTACTTGAACAAGTGTGATTTGTTTTTATTACGTGCCATGTGTGTCATAGAGCTTCATATTATATTCAATTTTAAATATTCCTTTACAGAATATATCTGATTGAAAAAACGCTTAATTTTCATAGGAATACAACATTCTCTGCCTCCATATCAAAATTAATGGCTGAAGAGAATTTGAGTACGCAGTTGCTGTAAAATTGAAAGAGCAAACTACTCATCAAGACAAAATTATAAAGTACTAGTAATCAGTACTATAAACTGCGATTATAGTTTAGGCTTACTTTGTATGTATACCTTTAAATGAGTAGTTTCGCTTAAACCGTGGATAAAAAATACACAACCTTCCAAAACATATAAAATACATAAGAAAAGCTTTAAGGAGGCAAAGACTGTATTGAGCATTCGGAGAACAATAACTATAATTATATACCTCATTTTAAGATTCTTTACTAATCCTGTCTTCTGATTGGTTGAAAATGCAGTCATGTTCTTAACCATGCCCGCTAATTGAAATTCATAGTCATTTTTCCCGGTTCATATCCATTTTTCATAGCACTTTTTCCATGGCTGTGAAACGTGACGTCATTTTGCTGCGATCCCCATTTTGGTTTACGTGTTAAAAGTTTCTTTTGTGCGATGACCGATGCGCAATACCGTACAATCGGTGTTTGAGTGCAATTCGATTTTGGTCGCTGCATTCAGGCGACGAATCCACTATGAGCGCAGACGACCGATCGCCATTTTGTGTACTAGTACTGTAAATATGTTGCGAATTTGTGAATTTATAAAGTTACTGTTCATGTTCTACTGTTCTACTGGAGCACAGCTTGTTGGTGATATCATCCTGTACAAAAGTTACTGTTCGTGTAAACGTGTTTGGTATTCCCTGTTCTACTGGAGCACAGCTTGTTACTGTACACAAATTATTGTTGGTGTTAATATTCATGACTTCAAAGAGATGGAAACCTAAATGGGTGAGTCAACATTTTCCTTTTTTTCGGTATATAAAATATATATTGACTGCTTTTAATATTCAAGGCATAGTTGTTTCTATAGGGTCTCGGGAAACTCACAACCTGCTATGACCCCGCGGCGCAAGCGCCTTGGGGTCATAGCAGGTTGTGAGTTGCCCTTGACCCTATAGAAACCACTATGCCTCTCAAAGCAGTCAATATATCCTTATTAGAAACTGGGAGCAGCACGCGTCCTCATCGCACAGTCACATACGCACACACCCCGCACCTGCTTTGCACATCCACACACATACACACGCGCATACCCACATACACCCACTGACCATAGTTTTAGGGGGCTATTACAACATTCTTTATCACCTTTTATTTGTTTAAGGCAGTAGGTGAAAGAAAAGATGTACATCAGTCCACTTTACATCCTAAAAATTGCAGCTAATTAACTACTACAGTTGTATAAATATAAAGTACAAACAACAAGAAAACGAATGACATTAAGAAGTCAATCTCATACAAATAAATGAATATTGAATACATTGACCCTGTTTTAATACTATTAATGCTTCTGGTGTTATGTACACACTTATGTTGTTCAATACATTATAACTATAACTATACCATAATAATTATTGTAAAAAAGATTCACAGCAAATACTAAATACATGATGCGAACTATATCAGAAAATTAGACACTTCTATGATCTATTCTTTTTCTACATTCATTAATATTTTTACATGGTAAAACATGAATGAGATTTGAATTCGAATTATGATAAATACAGAGTTCATAGGTTGATTCAATGACCTAATGGAAGTGTAATTTGTACAACTGAGGTAGCACTACTTTGCAATTTTTTAATTTTTTTTCTTTCTCCTTCTCCGACTTGTGCCCCCAATTTGTACAAAATTCTGGATCCTCCAAACGGTGTACCATCTACAAAAATATCGATTTTTATATTAATCCCTATAGTGTAGATCTTCACCATTATACATCTGGACTTGTCTTTCGTTAAACCAAGATCTTGTACAAATTGCTGTATATATACTAGGATTTAGTCCGAGATCGTCCTTTCATTGTCTGAACTACAAATACGATATTTCCACTGCCACAAATATCATTTAAAATAAGACATGACATTAATATCCAAACTAATGGAGTTTTCAAGGACCATATCACTATTGAAACGTGTGGAACGATTTTCTGTTTCGTATCTAAAAAAACGACTATGGCTTAACTTTGAAAAAATAAACGAAAATGTTTCCAGTGGATTGATGGTAACTTTTATGTCTGTGGAAAAAGGTCTTAAGCGTAACTGATCTCTGCAGCGACGTCCGGTGTAGTAGGCACAAATACGACCTTAATACGAGAGAACATGAGAGCAACACTCTCGTAGCAGGGATCACAGAATGCTTTGATGCAGATGGCGTAGCTCCTGGTGGCACAGACTAGCTTGATCATGTAAGCCTTGATACATGGAACAACACACCTGAAAAAGAAAAAGTGTTGGTTAATAACTGACGATGAAAACTTTTAGGGAGAAGGCCAGTTTAAACATTTAAGGATTTATGTGGTATAGAGAATCTAGAATTTAACTTCGGTTCATTGAATTACTATGACGTTTGATTTAGTTTTTCTGTCTTTATCACTAACTTGAGAACTATAAACACAATGGCCCGAATTCACAAAGGAGGTTTGTCGACAAACCTTGGTTTTCGTGCGTCATAAACCTCGGTTTATCGACAAACCTCCTTTGTGAATTCGGGCCAATGAGAACACTTGTCTTGTAACGGTGAGTATTTAAACGAAAGTACAAACCTGACACGATGCATTATTACTTTTAACCCTACAAGAAGCACAACACTGAACCATCTGTTCACAACGTTGAACCCTCTAATCATTACCATGCATCTTTCTCATCCAGAAACCATGTACCCTCATAAAAAGGTACAAGCAACCATTTAGTATAAGCCTTTTCTGTATGTTACTGAAAATTACTTTTTTTCTCGATCGTTGGAATGTTTTGTAAAAACCTGGTAAATTTAGTCCGACCCCCAACCCAAATCATTCCATAACGACGCTCTAGTGAATATACTCTAACGGTTTCATTATTGCATTCCTAAATATGTTACTATTAGTTCTTCTTTCAGGGTTCACATTTCTTGTCGCGTACGGAAAACAAAAAAAGGTATTTTTTTCGAGAAACTTACCAAATGTGGCAGAAGGATAGGATAGCGAAGTAAAGACCCCAGCAGAAAGCTGCTGGAATACTACACACAGTGCTGCAACACGAGTAGCAACAATTTTTGCTCCAGTTGTAGGTGTTGTAGCTCTTGATCCAAGTCTGCTCCTGACTGTGAATACCATCTGGCTCGGCGAATATTTCATGCCAAGACACCTAGAAAAAACAAAGAACTGGTTGAAGTATAAAGGCTTTGCTTTCATTCAACAACAACAAAGATTTAATGTTAAAGAAAGGAAACAACTTCTCAGAGGTCAATACACATTGCATAATGAGAGGTCAACTGATCCATAAAGATTTTGAAGAAAAAAAACAGACATAACATTTTAAAATTTTGAATCTGTCATAGAACTCTCTTTTATTAATACTTCATTCTATTCAATGCTACATTTGCTATGTCTATTCTTTCTGGCAACAAGTGGAAATGAGGGCCCAAATGGTTTGAGAAAGAATTGATGAAACATACGATTTAATGGATTGTGTATGTTGAATCGAATCTGTTTTAATGGACGAAGTGGAATCATCAGCGACCAAAATGAAAATATGATGCAAAGCATATTCTCACTAACACGTTTTAACTTTTTAAAAGAGAAGAAGATAAAATCAAATAACACAACTGTGTCTTAAAGGTTTTTAAGGTCTTCAAAGAGCTTGATGATAGCACAGTGGATTGGCGTTGAAGGACCCTCTCTGCATGACTGATCTTTACAGAAGTTGGCAAACACACGAAAGAACGAAATTCTTACACCCAACCTATCTGCTAGTCTACATTCACTGCCTGTATCGTCTGATGTGGAACAATTATTGTTTCATGATGATCCTATCTCAGTTGTCTATCAGATTATTGTGTTGAATCTTTTCAGAGCCAGAAGGGCATTAATGCTATGAGTTAACACCCTTCTGGCTCCAAATAGACGACTTGGATGCGTCATTGAGTGTGCTGTTCGTTATCGTTAATACTAGGTCTATACGTGCGAGCACACTGGTCGACCATACTTTTTATTTGAAGCTTGGTGAACTCGTGTCTTATGAATAACACGCACATAAAACTCTGTTTGTTCATTGAGCCAAAATAAACATCATAAACGAATCCAAGCCTTTATAATGACAATGATATTACATCATTTAGTCTAAAGATTATGTACCATGTCTGGCTGTACGTAATCATGAGACTTAAAATTGGTTTCCATGGAACCAATAATCTATTATGTTCGTTGTAATTTTCCTGTTTAAAAGAAATGATTCATTTATAAATAAAATTTAAATAATTATCTTTTATCTTTCACACCCTCTTTTACAATTTCAAATACCTGCAAATTTAAAGAAGAGTATCAATGTTCGTCATGTTCATAGCTCATGCTACATTAAACCGAATGTGAATTCATAGATTGAAATAGTTTCATTCTCCTAAAAATATTGCCCTCGCCTGTTATAACCCAAGTGTCCCTTTTTAACCAAGAGCTTCATCGCTACAATGGGGTAACCAGCAGAGAAAAGGTCCATTCAAATATCAAATACATTGCAAAGGGTTTCAAAATGCCGAGTTGACCGTGCAGATACTTTAAATTCTCCCTATCTCTGGATACGCCAAGGGTGCTGTCAGAGCTCAAACCTGCCTTCTTAGGACGACGAGTATGTATCCACAAATGAGGGAATTGACTCGCCCCTTTTTTCTCTTCCTATTGTCGACATGCTTGCTTTCTGTTATTAAACAACAGTGATGTATTCCCCACAATATTGTACCATAGTTAAATAATTCATTTAAATGAATAACTCATTAAAAATGTTTGAACATTTTGTTCCAAACCATCCTGTGGTCAACTCACCTTTACATGACTATTGATGTCATCGGGATCACGGTCCTCCATTGCGAGCCCATGAGGGACAGCGAGTGCCACATCCGACTGTTTAATAGGCTGCTCGTCAGACGCCATTTTTACAATATCAAACTACTTCAATATTATAAAATAAGTATTCTTCAAAGGAATCTGATAGTTAGTTCAGATGACACCAAATAACCATGCAATCAGGCTATCGACATCAGTCACTCTTCTTTAAGGCTGGGTTTTCTTCGGCGTCTCAGCTGTCCTTCTGATTCTCTTAACCCGAAGCAACATGCGGACACTTCTTACTGTACTGATTAGCCACAGCCTTACCCATTTTCGCTGACCAGAACAAACAAACGGACAACTCGGAATAGAGTCATTCTTGACCCACACACAAACATTAAGGACACAGGTAGATACCAAGACCAGCGAACAGGGTAAAGCAAATAAGTTCATCATTAAGAGTAAGAGTAAACAAGGCCGCTTGCTTACATTGTTTAATTAACTGATTTTCGCTTGAGTTTGATGAATACAGCACAACGCCACACCATGTATGCAATGGAAACCAAATCTTACCGTTAGGTATTTCTAATCTTACTCAAGCAAAATACCTCAACATTATGATTGTTATCTTTTTATCTGATTAATTCGTAAAACACCCATTTTTAAACAAATCTATGTTGTTTAAAGTTAGATTTCGTTTAAACCGCAATTATCAAACCGCAAAGCTCTAGCTACAGCACACTGATTAAGGGCAACAAATGAGAATACGTCTGCATTGAGTATTACTTAGCAGAGAATAATGGGAGGTACTTTGTACTTGGTAGGATTCCTCCAAAAGACGCCGTAAAGGTGTTTAAACTGGAGGTGTGTATCATGCTTTCCAATCACATCGTGTCATCGTAGAAGAATTCCAGATGCTATCACCATTCATTATATTACGAGTCAGAGATGTATGTATATGGTCAGCAAAATATTATACACCCGTTGATTGCTTAAACGTAGTTGGTTTTTAAGTACAGGGTAATATCATTCATTAACTAAAACATGGATTAACTTACATCTCAAACTCATCAGCATAGTAATACTCATTCTGAAAAGATATATGTCGAAATGAATTAAAATACAGTGCAATACAGTTTAATTCCACTTTAAACAAACAAACATATTTATATGACACATCATGTGATATGCAATGATGGATAAAGTCAATTTTGAAACAAAAGTATCATGGCAGACACTTTTCATCTTACAGTTTGGGGGTGTACACTGTAAAAAAATAAAAGTCGAAATAACTCAATAAAATTGAGGAAAAGAATTGCCTTATTTTTATTAAGTAGATATTACCTACGGCATCTTAAGTAGAATTTACTTATTTTCTGAATACATTTTTACTCAGTTAAATCGAGTTACATTAACGTAAATAATTTAAGTATTGTAATCATTTTAGATAATTAAAAAAAAAGCTATGATAGGATTACATATTGCACGATTTGGTACCCATCTAATCTAACAAGTAACATCCACTAATCATTCACTACTTCTATTTAAGATTTAACCGTATATATATATCTACCACCATCACAAACGCTTCAATTCGACACATATTGAAAGGCTCCAAATTTTATATATACTTGATCGTAGCATCTTAAAAGGAAATTTGGTTGACAATTTCCTGAAATATCAAGTTTTGATTTGTTTTGAACTGGGTAACAATTAAAAATTGTCTTGTCTTTGCTTAGCCATGTTAAATGAATTAGTAAATGTTTTAAAGTCCTTAAATTTTCATTCAACCACAAAAAAGAATTGTTTTATTTAAAAAAGAGTTTAATTTGGTCTTAATGAATATTCATTAATTATGTAAATATTTCTATTACGCACTGCATCGGTCCTTACTTTAAAAAGATAAGAATAATCAACATAAATTGTTTGAGTAATACGTATAATTTCTGATTTTGAGTTAAAATTACTAAATTAATACAAGCTGAAATTACTTAAAGTTCTTATGTATTTGATTTTACTTAAATATTCCACGTATGTTCTACTAAATTGAAAGTTTGAGTTAGCAAGACTTAAATTTAGTGCGTAAGTGGCAAAACTAATGTTTACAAGTAAATTCTACATGGAAAAAATACGTAAAAAGTACCAATGAACAAATTATTTTTTACAGTGTATATAGAAACTGGATACAACAAATGAATATACTTAACAAATAGAAATTGTATTATGCATATTTCAGCAGTTATCAATCATCTCTTTTTTTTAATTGACAATTATATTAAAAAATATCAGTTAATTCATCGGCAGTGATATGTATTTTTTAAGGATTGGATTTTATATTAATTAGGTATATTTTATTCAGACTGTAATATGAGAGAAATTATAGACAAAATGACAACTTACCCAAAACACAGAATTCGCGTTAGTCTCGAAGGCATCTTACGCTCATCATTAGGCCAAAACTACTATTTGTTCCTTCTTCTGTCACGAGCTTGTAGACTTCAAGTTTGTTGGATTTAGACATTTCGTTGCAATGTACGCATATATAATTATGATGATACAAACTATAGTGAAAATTATGAATTAAGGTTGCTTCAGCAGGTTTAGTGTAAGGATGTAATAATATCGGATATTTATATAGCGCACATAATCCACCATGCAAGGTGCTCAAGGCTCTGCTAGGCTGCCGATTTCGGCGCTCACATTAAGGAATTCCTACCGGTACCCATTTAACACCTGGGTGGAGAGTGGCAAATGTAGATTAATGTCTTGTCAGTCACTCATTACCGAGAGGCATAAAAGCCTACTTCAAACTTTACTTATGTTAACAGTTTCAGCAGATCGATGAAAACATTTGAATATATCAAGTCCATGATATATAACTATGATTATGGTACATGTTACATAGTTGCAAGTATAGGTCTAGATTCGTAAATATATACATGTATTTTCAAATGATTGTTGGATGACACACACACACAAAAAAGGGTATAAGAGATAAAAAAAAAAAACATAAAATGGCGATCCATTTTGGCTGTTAATAGAATGCATTAGAACTCTTGTTATGGTTTTAAGGTAATGCTCGTGTTACTCGCAATAGGTGATCATCGTGATCATTTAGGTCAATTAACATGATCAATAAGGGTTTTGAAAAAATAGTAATGTCAAACTTATTCGAATTACACGTTATATAGTAATGATCAAACTTCCCATTTTTAATTGATTATATTTTATTTTATTGATTTATCCACTACTCATGGATTGGCTCGCCCTTTTCAGCTAATAGCTCATTTTCAAAGGGGTCAAGATGAAGATCGGATTCGATTCTTTATCTCTCGATCGCACATACTTCGTAGGGTTCTGGTGGCATAGTTAACCCACTGATGCCTCGTTTACTGTGAGTTGATTGATCAGGAGGAAGACTGAATTCAAATCTCTGAAAGAGATTGGTGAACAGTAGAAAGGACTCCATCTTGGCCAGCTGAGCACCCAGACACTCTCGGCGACCTTAATATATAGGAAAAACAGGAAAATATATTCAACTGAACCATGAATACAAATCAGTTTTTTCTCAATTATTCAAGGTGCGCTTGACCTTTTTTATACCATTTTCGATATCGTTTAATTCCATCGGTTTTGTCACGAACCCTATAATTTATACTTTACTCTATCGTTGCGCCCCGCACTCTTGTCTCCAATTTTTGGTTGGCAAACTTGGCATGACTTTGTGACACCCCCATGATAGAAATTAGTTGTTAGAAAAAGGATGTCCCTTTCCGAAAACACAAGATCTGTATCTGTACTGCATCTGCGCTGTTTTATATCTATGTTCTTTTGATAATGTTATCATTAATTAATGTACACTGTTCGATACATTATGTCTATGTGGATTTCTCCGCCTATATAGTTATTAAAACTGTAAGCAATTATTTTGCTCACATTTCCCTTCATGATAAAATGTACATGTCGTATGGCAAAATTCACAGTTCGTATGGCAAATTTTGATACGTATGGACAGTCGATAAATAATTCATTTTACTGTAGTTATATTACGAGCATACAAACTTGATAATTTTCACGCTATATTGATCACATGAAGTTTGGAAAGCTTGCCCAATGAGTCATCAACGAGCGACGTGGGCTTGATAAAAATTTATTGATAGGTTTGCTTAATTTATCATTTTCCTCAAAAGTAAAAAAGAAAGAAATCAAAAGTTTGTCTGTCAATGTGGGGTCAATATCATATTGATCATCAAAGAACTTAGTTCAATCATTTTAACTCACCTAGACCAAAGGGAATCCACGACTCATTCTTCTTCACCGTCGGACTGTCATGGTTCTCCAGGAACCGCTCAGGACGGAAGTCGTCGGGGTCATCCCAGACTTCCGGGTCATGATGGGCGGCCCAAATATTCGGGATGATGGTCGTTCCTTGAGGGATAGTGAATCCTCCTAGGGAGACACTCCTGGAAGTCGTGTGTGGCAGCGACAAGGGTAGAACAGGTCGGATTCGCATCGACTCCATCAAGGTTGCCTCGCAGTATGGAAGACGAGCTCGGTCACTGATGGCTGGTTGACGACCACGCCCAACAACCGTATCCAGCTCGGACTGTACCTGTTGCAACGTAATACGAGTTAATGATGTAGACACATACGCACGAACACACACACAAACTTACACACGCTCACTGGTCCCCCAGTCAAAATTCTTGCTCGAATTGGACCATGACATCAAATTTTTAGCATCTCAAAAATAAGATTACCCTTTTTTTCTTGGTGGTCAGAGAATATTAGAGTAAAGAAGAAAGAAATGCGATATCTTGTTGTCGCTGCTTGTCAGGGAATTGGAGATTTGTGCTCCAACAACCCCCCCCCCCCCCAAGGCCCCGACCAGAGAAATTTGAATCCGCCACTGGCGATAGGCTAAAACATGAAATGCATGGCAAACTCATTTTATTTGACAATAAATTTATTACATACAAATGTTTATGTTTGCATTTATTTCAAAAACGTCATTCGATGCAATCTAAGCTTATAATATATAATTTTTGTTCTCATTAAATTCTTCTCGGGGCATCATTTTATTTAGGCCTATGTGAATTAAACGGGTTAGAATGCTACTAACTTTTGTCTGCACATCAGGATAGAGACACAGGTACAGTATAGCCCAAGAAAGAGCGGTAGACGTCGTCTCAGTTCCAGCCGCAAAGAAATCGAGGACGACACGACAAAATTCTTCGACGGTAAAGTCCTTGGATATGCCTTCATCAGCCAGGTATGCATCAATGATATCACGGATGTTCTCCTTTTCGAATGAGCTTGTATGGATTTTCATCTGAGCCATGATGAATGATTTTGACTGAGAGAGGTTACGACGAAACTCTTTATACCAAGGCATATACAATAGAAAAGAAAACACGTTGACCAAATCAGAACCCGAAATGGTAGAAAAGTTCTCAAAGAATCCACGCAGGATTCTCTGAAATTCCTCGTCATCGTATTCGAATCGACGTCCGAAGACAATTCTGCAAATGACGCTGGCCGTTGTATTGTTCAGCATAGTGAGAAGATTGGTTGGATGACCTCGGAGTTTCTCTATCTCTTCGCAGAGGTACCGTACTTCTAAGTTGATGTGTGGTTCAATGCTTTTTTTTCCCATGCCGAAAGCCCGGAGGGCGGTCAGACCGAATTTCCTGAGATCGCCCCACGGTTTGCCGCTGCTCCACACTACGGATGCTGTTTAAAAAAAAAGAAAAAAAAAAAAGAATGCTTCATAGAGCTTCATTCACTCTTAAATTTTCACTGACAGAAAACCCATGTCTTTAAAATAAAACTGTCAACAAAGATCTGATAATGTTATCAAGAAAGAACCCCATTTTTATGAATGTGGGTCAGGGGCGGACTGGGACTAATACAGGTTGAATTGGCCTTATTAATTTGGTGGAAGTTGTTTGTTTATTAAAAATTCATTTATTTATTTTATCGATTTATTTAATTTGCCAATCAGAAGCAGCAGATTCATGGGGACAGATGCTTCCATTTATTATTTCAAGAGGGAGGCAAAAGAGTAATAAAACAATTTTACAGTAAATTAGTTCTCTCTCCCTCCTTTCCGCCCCTCTCCTACCCCCCTCTCTCTCTACCCTCTCTCTTTCCCCTCTCTCCTTTCTCTATCGCTCCCTCTGTCTCTCACCCCCTCTCTCTTTCTCATCTCTCTCTCTTTCTCTGTCTCTCTCTCTCCCTCTAACCCTCATCATCTCTCATTCTCTTTCAGTTTCATCTCTCTCTCTTACCCTCATCTCTCTTTTTCTTTCTCTTTAAAAATAAGGGCAATACTTTTTAGAGGTAAGCTTTAATAATTATGTCACATTATAAAGAAACATAAATCGAAACAAATCAATTTTAAAAGCCTGAATAATTAATTTGTTATAACTGTAAATGCGTTAGATTATGAAATTGTTATGTGTTTTAACAATGTCGTATTTAAAGTATAATCGATAGCAATAGAGTTCCAACCACTAAAGTCTAAGGGTGATGTTTAGTTTTGCACTAAATGGCTCTAAAAAAAATGTCTTACCATTTGGATTTGAAGCTGGTATTCCCAATTTGACATGTTTAGGTGTGAAGCGATCGGAAAATACATCCGCGTTCTTAACAAGGGCCTGTTGAATGACGTCCCTGTTATTCAACACCACCACAAGAAATGGACCCCTCCTAAAGCTAAAGATTGGTCCGTATCGCTGGGCTAGGCTGGCGTAGCACTCATGAATAAGACCAGATCCAGCTCTGTACCCGATGATGGGCAGGGACCAAGGACCAGGGGGTAAATTTTTCGGACGGCGTAAAAGCCAAGCGCAACAAATAGACACAGTGCATCCAAGAAGGAATGTAGTCACAGATACCGAAAACATCATCGTTTGTATTATGTCAACGTTAATTTCTAGAAGATTTCGACACGGAGCAAAAACTGTCATAATTATGTTTCAGATGATGAACCAAAGTAGGTGAAGATGCAAATTGAAGATCCTGTTTTAAGCATAATAAGCTGAGGTTAAGATCGAATCAGCATGATTTATTAAGTCCAGAAGTCGTTATTGAATACCACTTATCGCTATAAAATGCCCCTATTATAATTATGCGTCAAAAATTAATATCATATATAAATGATATTCCACCAGCGCAGCATGACCGATGTTGATGCTCACCTGATCACATTCAATTCATAATACGTTAAACGGTGAGATAACGGTTCTATTAAACAACAATCATGATTGAACCTTAGATTTTTATATATCAATAAAGCAAGTAACTAAACTAAAGATTTGAAAACGAACTGCAGAAATTGTGTTCATTGCGAATATTATCCATGACGAGTTTTTTATGATCTTTCTTTTAGCTTATCATTCCATTTTATGATTTGATGGCATATAGATAATTTCATAGTGGCATCAACTTTATGATAGGCTTAACTGCCTAATACGCATTTTAAATATCAAATTAAGGGGAGTCCACGCTCATATCTAGCTTGTATTAATAATACAGTGTGTAGCAGAAAGACAAGAGAAGTACACTAGTAAAAATAGGAAATAAAATGCATTTTTGAAGTTGTAATCAGGGAAACACAAATTGGCAACACTGCGACGTTAAACTTGCGAAGTCCTCTCCAATTTGCTCTATATGCAAAGTATTCATAAACTTTCATTTTCTTAGTTATTGATGACTGAATAGATTTCTTTCTAAACAGGGTTGTATAGAAACACATTTGCAATAATTATAATAATTGTGTAGGGCGCATGTATGATTTTAAAAAGGAAAAGGGGATATAGACATTTTTTATTTTGTTTTGTTTAGTACATAGCAATTATCAGGAGGGGACCTCGCAAGATATAGAGTTGCCAATTTGGGTTTGATTCATCTCAACCTTTAAACAAAATCACAACTTTCTTTTCATAGGATTTTGATTGCTCAAACTTTCACTGACCTGTTTCTCACATTTCCCTGCTTCTGAACATCAGGATGGACTTTCCCTTAAAGGGATCGTTTAACAATGTTAAATCTGAGATGCGGGGCCCTACCTGTTATCAGTATCTGTGATATGGTGTTATATTGAAGCCCTAACAAAAATTGCGCTTCAAAATGATCAAGAAGTGCCTCAAAAAAAAAAAAAAAAAGTAAAAACCTTTGAGTGACCGGTTTTACCATACTCATTTTCCCCAATAGACTGTAGTGTTATGAAAACCGTTTGACAAACGCAAAATCTAATTTCGATTTTCAATCATAAATATCTTGTTAATCAGACAGGCGATCGGCTTGTAAAAGTCATGGGGTTCCTGACTGACCTAAAGGTTTATAATAATCATTGCAGCATGAGCTAAATCAAGGATCTAAGACAAAGTTACCGGATCCCTTTAAAACTAAAAGGTGCTTTTGCAGATCGACATTGGTAGAAGCAGGGAGATGATCCCTGGTGGAAGTGAGCTGAGGGCGAATCTATATAGGATTGCTAGTACCGAGGTGAGGATAGGTCTACAATGTCGACATAAAATATGAAGATGAAAGAATAATGACACATTGTCAATCACACTTTGGAGATAGCCTAGCTTTTTATTTCGGGAAATAATGTTACAACGTTACTGATGAAGACAAAAATAAAGATAAGATTAACGAATAGAGCAAATCTATTCTCTCTGGATAATCTCTTTCTTTCTCTCTCTCTCTCCCGTCTTTCCCCTTCTCACTCTCTAAAAAAGAAAGAGAGGGAGAGATAGAGGAGGAGAGAGAGAGGGAGGGGAGGGAGAGAGAGAGAGAGAGAGAGAGAGGGGATTTATTCATTGAGGAATGGACTAATTTTCAAGAACTAGTGATGTTTTAAAATAAAGTGACTTTACTGAAAGCACTAACATTGGTCATATAATTCCTTATGAATAAGAACTTTGTCGACACACACACTATTATATTTCTCTTCTGAAAAGATAAAGTAGCCTACTTCGGGGTATCGCCTCGATGCCTTTTTTAGGTTTTTGTTTGTTTGCTGATCGGATGCTTCGGAACTTTTTGTACCAATAGATGGCGCTTATTCTCGATTCGCTTTTGTGCAGACTAACTTCTACTTGCTTTGTTAAATGCATTTTTCATTCGATTTACTAACCTAAAATATAAAACCTCAATATTCAAAGTATTCTCAATATTGATAATTTCCACCGGGTTGTAAATTTAATAACTAAGGTGGTCGGTAGACAATTTCCTGGATCAAATTATTACAAATTGTTGCAAATTTTACTCATCGGTTACGTCTATAATAATATTATGTCACCCCTTGGGAGAAGTGATCATAACTGTTTATTGTTATACCCTCTCCCATCTTTATCGAGGACAAAAAATAAAGTCAAAAGAAGAGTAGTTCGTCCTCTCCCCGTTAGAAGTTTGCGATTTTTAAGGTCAGTGGATTACTAAGAAATCATGGAGTGTAGTATCACAATATTATTAGACCCTTCTGATAAATGTTCATTATTTTTAGATTCTGTATTGTTGAAGTTGAATAAATACATACCTGTCACACAAGTTGAACCCAATGATAATGATAACGAATGGATGACTCCACGATTAAAAGCCTTTTTTAGTCAAAGAGAAAAGGCTTTTCAATGCAAAGATAAGCTGCTTTGGCGACGTTTGCGGAATAAGATCAATCGAATGAGAATGTATAACAAAAATGGTCATTATAAAACTCTTGTTTCACATCTTAAAACAACAAACCGAAGTGCATGGTACAAACAGATTAAGATAATAACTACAAGAAACTTAGACTCACCAGTCATAAAAGTACGCGGTATTGCAGATAATGACCCCAAATGTTATATGACAAAAACAGCAGAAGCTATTAACAAGCTGTTTATATCAATAACAAAAGAC
>JAVYIG010012423.1:0-53725 GCA_035222895.1 Strongylocentrotus droebachiensis | reverse complement strand
GGGGCATGTACCCATGCGCCCCCTCCACCGAGCTACATCCTGTATAAAGTAGAGTTTCAAATAACAATATGTCCCAATTAAAAGTGTACACCCAATGTGGTGAGTGTAGTTCGACTTTCATCTGGATACAACCAAACCAAACGTTTATTTAGTGTAACCCTTCGAATGCTTTCTTCGCCTCTCTGTACGGTCGCTCGTTTGCCACATGCGCAATTTTGCACAAAACCAAAAAACAATATGCACCGATTTACGGAGAGATTGCTGTGCAACTATTTTAACACCGATATAGATTTGAAGCCTTTGGTATTTCTATCCCTTGAAATAGACAACGTGGCACAGGGAGATGGATGTATGGGGTTTAAAGAGTTAAAGAACGTGTCTACAAAGCGGACCCCCGTGGCGGAATCGATATCCGATCAGCCTCAATTTCAGTGATCATTGTCCGTATGACAGGCCACTGGCCACTTTCTATGGAACAATTATGGATCGGATTAACATCATGTGAAAAGGGGATATTCCAGTGTTGATGGGGAGCTCATGTGGTATATACCACAGCTTTTCAAGCAGCTAATTCTACTTCTAGATCTTACGAGACCTTGAGAGAACGATGCAATCTCTCTCTCTCTCTCTCTCTCTCTCTCTCTCTCTCTCTCTCTCTCTCTCTCTCTTTATCTCTCTTATCATCTTCCCTTCCTTTTCTCATTACTTCTCTTCGATTATCTCACACTGTTGTTCTCCCCATCTTGTGCTGTCTCCTCTTTCCTTTATTCATGATGACAATAATAATCGAACTATAATCATGTATCTAGTCTCTAAAGTAACAAAAGATCCAGCGAGTGATATACTATATGATTGTACAATCAATAATCAGTCAGTAGCAGTGTGATGACTGATCCAATCCGATTTAGATTATACGGTATGTTATTCCTTGATCCTTTCATCCTGTTCATTCGGTCTGTTAAGAAGCGTTAGTACAGACTAAATAGAATAATACGGGTATTTTGCACGGGTATATTCTGCAACCCCCCCCCCCCCTCTCTCTCTCCTGCATACTTTTGTCTCCGAATTTTCCTGACTTTCGACTGCCCTTCTTGCTGTGCCACATTTTTGCTATGTATTCTCTTTACTTTCAAGCCATGTTATATCACTCCATTTTTCTCTCAGTCTGTCTCTCCTGAATTCGCTCCAATTAATCCAACCTTTATTACCTCACTCCCTTTCTCTCTCTCTACCCCCTCTCTCTCTTGCTCTCTCTCTCTCTCTCTCCCTTGCTCTTTTTCTCTTGCTCTCTTTCTATCTCTCTATCTTTCTCGTTCTCCTTCTCTCTTCCCATCCCTCTCACACTCTTCTAAAGTTCGTTCATTAGGCCCGTCAAATCTTCTTAGGACTTCCACATAATGAATCGTATTCTGTCCATGAATGAAGCAATCTACAACTTTCTTAAAACCATGCTGTCTCATCACGAAATTTCAACATAATACCAAAACAATGAGATCAGTTATATTTTAAAGAAATAATTTATTGAATACAAATATCACTTTATACAATACCATACATATAAGACAGAGCGCGTTGGAAGCCTTTATCTCCTACCAACAAATATCATAGTTATTTAAAAACATAGAATAGAAACATCCTTTACAAAGTCAACTGAACAGACGTAGGAACAATCATTTCACCACACTTAGACAGATAGGTACGTTATGTTTAACATAATTACAATACAAAAATATCATGTATTTAATTCTTTATGATTTTTTTGAAAGTATGACTGAAATCGTCAATAGTTTATAACATTGCAATAATTTAAAACTTCTTTCGAGGGTTTTGAAGAGAATCAGACACTTTCTTCTTATTTATGACACACATAGTTTATGTACTGTAAAGCTGTTTTTGCATAGCAACATGTAACATTTTGCATAGTAAGACGTAGAAAAAAAAACGTTGCACGATCCTTTGAGAGTGAGGTTGCAACATGCAATCACCAAACGCTGATATAAAGTTATTTCTTCGGGCAGGTTGAATAACTACATTAACGAGTCACTTTGATTCATAAAGTCAGACAACGTTTTTTCGTAAATCAACTTGCGTCATTTTTTTAATTGATAAAAAAAGCCATTGCATGTGTATTGAAAATAAATAAATAAATAATACTACTGACTAATGTGTTTCTAGATAGAAATCCTCTGGTAGATGAAAATAAATTCTTCTTTCAAAACACATTGTGTATATAATTATATGGCGTTCAGTTTAAAAGCAAATGAATAGTTATCATCAGTTGATAACCAGAATTATTTAGTTTATCTTGCCCCCCCCCCCCCTTTGTCTCTCTCTCTCTTTATTTTTGATAATTATTTCATGCAGACCAAATTCGATATATTTTATAGGCCAAAGACGATGCATGGCACTTGAAACATGTATGGCGAATTTAGTTCTGCAAACAATAACCCATATGTTACACAAATCAGGCTTTTCCACTCATGTATGTTGCGGAATGGGGAATTTAAGTTGATCAATTTCACGCAATCGTAATGGGCATTACAAGTGTTGCTAGTTTGTTGTGGACCCTTAAACTCATTACCAATCATTATGACGACAATGGCGGATGGGGTGTTACTGATCGCCTCTTGACAAACGTCTCCTACGTCATTGGCAGATTTTTACGGTGGAGGGGGGGGGGGGGGGGGTGTGGTCCCGTGCCCCCATTTAAAACCAATGTGACATTTCATTAAAATATGCTCTAGCAACACTTTAAAAGAACTTTTTAAATACGAAAGGTACCTTCTCAAAAATCATACAATCCCCATTTATCCTTGTCATTTTTTCTTCTGAATTATGCCCCTCCTCCTCCTCCGCAAAGCCCGGATCTGCCCCCGCCGTACATACATGTAGACCCAAAATGACTGTGAACCTGGTTGTATTACAATATTTGTTTTATTATGAAGTTGGTCCGAGCTGACTTTCGCATCTTTCGAATTAAACAATGATGATCATGAAAGGAGATATATTTATTTTTAATATTTAATAAATAGTTAAATAAAACTCCATGAATGAATACCTTTCCCGCAATGACGCAGTCATTTTAGTTTCCTCGCTGCACAGCGTAAAGATCAAGAAAACAGAAAGATTCATGTTATTCTTAGTATACATTCGACGGTTTTCTTTGAAAGTTATTGTACGACATTAACATCGCTTCTGTATATAATGTTCGCGTTTAATCGCAACAATAATTCAAGAGTGTGTATCATGAATCATGTCACTGGAAGCCACAAGCATCGACAATGCAACAAAAAAGACACAAATCGTGACGTCATGAATAGTAACGCGGACTTTGTCACGTCTGCTTCTTCGGTTTAACAACGTGATCTGTAGCGATGGCAACGGCACTTTTAAAGACGTTTTCCAGGTAATAGGACGCCTTTATATGTTTTGTACAGATCTGAAAGAAAACCGTCATCACTTTCCGGTTTGACAAAGCAACTTCAATGTTTAGAAGAAAAAACACCATTGATACCAGCAAACATGAATAATCTCGCTTTGTCCAATGTAATGACTTGGTACCGTTTGATTTTGTATATGCCCAAGTTCATTCAATTCATCTTAATAAGGTAGAGATCACTAAAGGTGGCGTTCCGTTTCTCCATTGTGAAGTGTTTCCAATCTTTCGTTTCACTAGCTCCGTGTTACAAGCAATCCGCCAAACATCATTTCATCTGCGACAGCGTTTGCAGTCTGTAATAAGTTAAGAGTCTTTTAAAATGTCTCCATGCATCCAACCCGCGGTCGAGATTACATTCTCATTACGTTATGTATACAATCACGAGCTCTGCAGACCCGTCATCTCCAGACTGACGTCCCAGAGCCGTTGGGCCAGGTCCCGGTCCTGGGCTGTCCTGGAGAGCTTCTGCACCTGACAACCCTTGAAGAACTCTCCAGATTGGTCTAAGATATCATCTGAGACTGCACAGTGAATCGACGTCTGGGCGCCCGCCTTGACTGATTTGAGGAAGAAGAAGGAGATGAGGGGGGCGAGTGCCCGCAACCAACCCGCCCAGTTACGCTTGATCTCGGTGTTGACGGAACCTGCAATGAGAAACATTTGATTTGAATTTAATGATTTATCTAAGAATTTTTGTCATGAAAAGGTATCTTGCAATACAGATTGAGATACACAGAATTACAGAATTAACATTAAGAAAGATGCATATGACAGAAATATAAAATAAATCCAAATCTAGGCAAATGAAATATTCGAAACTCTTCTTGTGCACTATACATGACGATGCGAAGATAAAAATTTACTCATTCTCAGTCAAATTAAGAAAAACAGGCATCAATAAAAGTCACTGGTAATAGAAATAGTTTTCTTAATAAAACCAAACTATATGTATATCCTAGACTGTCGCTAGATGATGATAAAGTTTACATGTACTTCAAGTTTACACAGCAAAACAGTTATAAAATCTAAAGAATATTTTGCAATTCATTCGAAAATCTGCGTTGTTATTTTTTCATCAAATTTCTAAAGTCAGAAATATTTTCCTCACCTGGATGAAGACTGAAGCTGACGACCCCCGTTCCGGCCATCTTGTCGGCTAGCTGTCTGGTAAAGAGCACGTTCGCCAGCTTGCTCCTCGCGTACGACTTCACCCGACCATCGTTGACCGCCAGGCGCTCGAGGTCGAGCTTGCCGAACATGTAGGCGTCTGAGGAGACGTTGATGACCCTGGACGGAGCACATTTCTGCAGCTTGTCGAGAAGGATGTTGGTTAGGAGGAAGTGGCCGAGATGGTTGACGCCGAACACGAGTTCGTGTCCTTCCTCGGTGCGAAGCGAGCCATCGTTGATCACGCCTAGAGAAGTAAGAAAATAATTGAAATTATTGGTTAATTATTGGTCTATAAATCACACGTATCGATGAAATGCATACCGAATATGATGATAATCTACTGCTTTTGTGAACGAGAAAGTTGATGTGTTTGCCGATTTATCTTGCTTTTATATGTTTTTGGATTTTGTTTGTTGCACTCATGCATTCATTGGTTCACAGAAAAAAAAAATCCTTCAAAATTAATGTAAGGAAAGGACAATGAAATGCGATTTTCCGAAGAAAATGAATTATTGGGCGACTCAATTCTTTAGTTCATAAACGCGATTTTTGTTTTATTTTTCTGAACTGTTGTCACTGAACAAGAAAAATCACATAATTAAAGAGACCTAGAAGAAATTTCAATATAAATGAAGATAACTTCTGAGGAAAGAAACGACTTGCGGCCTAAATGGATTTAATAGCTTGACTTCAATTTTAACTTGATGAATATTATGGTTGATTAATGGATATTGTCATTATAGTCATTGCGAAATGGTTAATCGTATGCAATTTACAATATCAGGTCAAATTTAGAGCAAAGAGGTTAGACATGAAAAGAAAACACCTTTTTTTAAAATCAAATCTTGTTCATGACAATTTCAATCAGCTTTCAAAATTTGGGTCAAATATAAATAACTTTTATCTTTCTTTCAATTTCAGTCTACCGAAGTCACTTAGTTATGACCAAAACAAAAACCAAGGTTGAAGGTGGACTTAGCTAAAAGTGCATTATATTTTTTTTTCTCTCAACCTGTTCAATGGAATGAAAATAAAACGAGGATTAAATGAAAGGATTTCCAGAGCATAAATGGTGAAGGCCTGAAGAAATAAGCTATTCAAAATGCACTTCTACGATAACCCAATTATACTTGACCACGTTGTATAAAGGATAATTGAATTTAATATCAGTGACCTCATTTTATTATTGCGATTGTTTTGATTGCGTTGTTTTGATACTAAATGGTGAAGATCATGAAGTGCAAGCCCATTCACGATTACAAACAAAAAAGAATTCGAACTTTTCCCTTGGCCATGGTGCCTGGAAAATAATAAGTTCAAGGGTAAATTGCAAAGAAGTCGAGTTTCGAATTTTTGACAGAAAATCACGAGCGAAAACGGCTTCTTCAATTTCGTTCATAATCAAAATGACCAAGTTAACATTCATCAAACTTGACGTTTATCACGATTACATCAAAACAACGAATTCATGTTGTGACATCCAGATAAAAATGTTTTACGATGCAGAGTATATAAGGTTAGCCAGAGATTGCGTTTTTACTGCACCCCATAGGTATGATAAAACCCAGGCGAGTTGAGCAGACGATCGCTTCCTGCACTTTTTGACTTGACCTTGGGTTTGGGCGGGAAAACTTTTATTTGCGTTATTGGAACTTTCTTCATCAGTTAGCAATTCGGATCGTTGATCGACTGCATTCGATACAAGATGTCATTCTTTGAAAGGTTAAGGTTTATATTTTGGGGAATATTTGTTTCGTTTCCGTGGCTGTAACTCCTTTCAAATTGTCACAGCCGTTTAAGTATTATTTGAGTTATTACTGATTCCGTGTATATCATCTGTGATCTCCAGTAGTATTCAAAAGCTTGACTTTGATGTTAGCTTTACATGCAATAGTAGGTGATCATTATAATATTTGCATCAAATAGATGCAAGAAGCCAGGTTCTGTTCTATCATAGGTGTATAAAAGAGTAAAGACTGAATTTATTTGGAAGTTGATGATTAAAGAACTTTGATTTGACGATGGCGCGCATTCATACCTTTATTATTAAAAAGAACTTAGACCGAATCTCGAGGAGAAAATATGAATATTCGTCCCATCTTACCTGCATTGTTAACTAGAATATCCAATCTCTCTTCGGTGTTGTTGAATTCCTGGGCGAAATGGCGTATGGAATCGAAGCTGGCCAGGTTGAGTTTCATAAAGATCACGTCATCATTTCCCGTACTCATTCGGATGTCCTTTTCCGCTTCTCGACCCCGTACAGCATCGCGACAAGCCAGGATGACACGGGCGCCTCGCCGGGCCAGGTCCCGCGCTGTCTCCTTACCGATTCCTGTATTGGCTCCTGAAATGATTATGAAGGGGGAAAAATGAGAGATTATTTCACAAAAAAACTTTAAAAACATGTATAAAGACTCAAACTGATGAGGAAGGGAAAAGATCAGCACCTGTAAATATCTCAAAGTTTGTTTTCTTCTATGCCATTTATATAGGTAACTAAGACTAGAACAAGTGTTCCATTTTATAAGATGCCAAACATATCAAGTTTACTTTGTATTTCACATAATTTAGGCATGCAGGTTTTCCAAGAGCATTCAAAAGGTGGCAATTAGCTATAACAGAAATCATAGATATAAATTAATGGATGGATCATCCGATCAAGTCAGTCATTCATTACAATATAACAAACAACATACCATACAAATGGTATGAAAGCTTTTAAGATATAACTGCGACGTTTAAGATAATCCAATTTGGACAAACTAGCATTTTAATTTGTTTAAAAAATTAAAATTAAATCTTAATTCTTAAGCAAACACATTTCATAATTATGATATTGGGCCAATGCATAGAGAGCCTTTAACTTCAAGAATATGCATGCTCCAGGCCCAGTATATTCTTTTGAACAGCATGACATGGGAATCGTACAAAGAAACTATTTACAAGAGAAACAAGACTGAACTTGTTGAAAGTGAAGGCACCGTTATATATTGAAAGATTGGTGAACGAATTTGTAATGACGCCACATAATACAGTCTTTGTTGAACTCTAACAAAATCTCTCGTTTGTCAAATCAAACACAACGATACACAACCTAAGATCAATGCGGTGCCTTGAAGAAGATAACAAAGAGCCCCTTTAACAATGGATAGGGGTAATACTAGTGACCCCTCTACCAATGCGCTGGTAGAAGATGAGTGCAGGCATGGGGGTAATGATTGTAGTATACATACCCCTAAATATTTTCCCATGCGGGTATTACTCATATTGAAATAAATTACCTAATTGGGTTTTCGCTCGCTTTAACCTCTAAATTTACCCTCGGGATGCGCTAAAGAATTATGAAATTATATCATTATTAGCGAGTTGTGATTGATGGTATGATTGTGAGTGGTATTGTGATTTACTTTAAACTTCGCCGCCACGCCAATTAAGTAAATCTTTCCCATTTCCCCCCCAAATACAGTTTTATATAAGATATGCTGCACTACATTTTTCTTCTTCACAAAGCAAAGTGCAACTACAATGAAGCTCCAATACTCTTCTATAATTATTATCTCACATGCTCCTGTAATTATAAGCAAAATCGTGTTTTTTTTGGGTATGGCTCTGTGCCTCTATTCAAATTTAATACAATGAGGACTTTATGACACCAGCCAATTCTTCTCTTAACAGCACAGAGACAGAGACAGTTTTGATAAAAATTCATATAAATTTTAGTGCAATTTTCTGTCACATCCAACTCCGATACATCATTCCCCATACATACAGTATGTCATGACATTTTCTAGTTTTTTCTAGTTTTTTCTAGTTTATCGACAAACATCCATAAATACCAAAATTCTTGACGTAGGATAAATATGACTTATGATACCCATGCATAACCTATGCTCTCTGTTGTCTCTGTTATCTAAACAACACGCTCTAGCTCTTCACGTCGATAACTTTCCATTTCTCGCTCTTTTGATAACCCGCTTAACATTTGAAATGTCACACAGATAAACAACTTCACACATTATTTTGTCCTAAATCATATTATTGACCAACCCCGCTGCGGTTTAGAAGATAAAGTGAAAAACATTCCAATATTCAATCATTGGAATTTCTGGTGTTTCAATATAACATCATTATCTGACAAGCTTTTATATTATTGTCACGGCTTAATTGGCATATTGTTCTCATAATCAATATTTTGAATAGAGCGGTGCCTTGGGTAAAGTAATCAATATCACTTGCATACTATAGTGTTATCCTCTTTGCCCTCTTATCGTACTCGTAGCAAGAATTAGAATACAGATGACAGCCTATACATTGTAGGTGACCGATTTAATACCCTTAAAATAATTCGAACGTTTACATTTCTCGAAATAAATCAAAAATAACGATAATCGAACTTGAACAAAATAACATATTTTAGATGGTAAGTGAAAGACCTACAAACCTTATAACTAGCATGTTAATAGTTAACACAAATACAACCAGATTGGCACGAATTAGCCTGATATTTCACAACTTAGGCTTAAGTTGCTGAACAAATAAATATTAGATAATCCAATGGTAGCATTCCGAGATTTATCAAGCATCGTATCATGAACACAATATAGTTCCACTGTACAGTTAACATTCGGTTGTCACTCAGTCATGGTTGTATATATCCCTATTGATATTAGACGCTTAAATTGGATAATTTTGGAAGGGGAAGCGGTTAGAAGATTGGAGCACTAAATAAAACAAAAATTAATTGATAAATGAAGCAAAATAGACCAAACAATTAATAAATCAAATAATAAACAATAAAACATGAATGAGATCATCGCCTCATCGTCAGGGATTTAAAACATGTTATCAATCTTCAAGCAAAGTTTAATTTTTAAAATAAATTTTCATCCATGAATTTTATCCTCACCCGTCACAATGACCGTCTTTCCATCCAATCGCTTGGGGCAGGAACACCTATCAGCTACCTTCACCACGTAATAGTAGAGTCCAACCACCAGAACCACCATCATCAAAGCGATCGTCGTCCATTCCAGGTCCCCCGGCCCTCGCTGCCCGAAGTCGGGTACGCGCTCCAAGCTCAGCGTGCTCAAACTGATCATGATGCCGGGGTGACGATGATGAATTCGAGGATGAGGAGGAGGATGTTGATATGCTTTGAAGAATTAGGTGTGAAGTTTATTCACCTGTAAAACAAGACAATTAAATTAATGTTAATTTATAATTTACTGAAGTAAGGGGAAAACAAAAATGATTTTTGTAGAACATAGTATTGTTAAACAAGAAGTTGAAGAACAATAAGAATGTTATAATATTGCATCCAAGCTGGGGGAGGGGGGGGGGGGGGGGGTGGGGGGAGGAAGAAACTATGAATTATCAAGTAAACTGACTAACGTATATGCGGTGCTCAGAAAAATCTAGTCAAATCATATCAAAATTCAAACTTCCAAGTAACTTATTTTGCCTTATTTTGAGAACAGTTTAAGTATTAGATTAATTCGTTAAAAATTGAAACTATGAACAGAAAAACATAAACAAGAGTGAAGCGAGAGGAGAGATACAGAGAGAGAGAGAGAGAGAGAGAGATACAGAGAGAGAGAGAGAGAGAGAGAAAGAGAGAGACAGGTCTGAAGACGCCTGGTTCTAGAGAACACTTACTTTTTAGACAGGTGTTTCTTTGGAGTTTGGTGAGGGTGACATCCAATCGAAGATGATAATTATCCAATTGATTTTATCCAGGCAGCAGCTAGGGATGCGAAAAGCGCGATTAAATGGAAACTTGTTGAAGCAAAAATGAGTCCAGGTGCTAACTTGATGCTATCTTGCGAGCATCAGTTAAAATCAAGTTGATTTATTCAAAACGTGCGTGGAAATGATTTCTCCTGGCTTACAAAAAACATCACATGAGAATCCACCCGCACTAATTTTCAATTGAAAGCGAGACACAGAAAAAACTCCGTTTTAGTGTATAGCGTCTTCTTTACTTCCTTTCTTTGCTTATGATGTAGGAGGAAATACACATGTGATAATAAATATCCTCGGTTGTGTGCGTGCGGCTGACCGACTACCTTTCGTGCGTTCGAATACATCGACTCGAATATCCCCGTTACGCTGAATCGCGAACAGTAGCCCATCCATGTACGGAGAAACTCCGCCCACAAGACGTGATGTCACCGTATAAACACATCGCCCATTGGTTGATAGTCTGACAGTTTATTGTGACGTAGTGGACGAGTTGATTAACTGTCTGCAGGTAGGGGTGGGTGGAGATGGAAATGGGATGTGCTGTTTCACAGACAAAACTGACACTTTCCTGTTTGGTTTGCTGTAGCGGAAGATGGCGGTATATACAGTAATGTGATTTATATTGTGGTATATTATTTGGAGAAGAGCGTAGATAGTGGGGAATGTGGTGATGTTTGTTCACTTTATTGTTTCATGCGAAGGGGAAATTATTTTCAAAGTTGTATTATGTTGATAAAAAACGAAAGCACACCATGCCCGATGAAAAACTACGGCATTGGTATAATTTACGTATACTTATTTGCCCTGTAATTTCCAATGTTAATTTTAAGCAAGGGATCTTTCCTAATTCAATATATCTCTCCTAGTAAATATATGATTACAACAAACAAATATATATTTGACATAAATCAGTCAACCAATGGCACTCGAAGACAGTGTTTGCATCATTCAGAATTGAATCGCCAGCTCTCTTAAAGTTCAATAAAAGCATTAATTATGTATGATGAAACCTTGTCAAATAGAATCGCATTAATTAATCGCAGCAACTACACCGTTGACGTATTATAAACACTAGATGGTGCTGTTTTATTAGCTCATTCACACCGCGAAACCCACTCTGCATTGGACCGATTCCTATGCATAATTTGTTTTTGTCTGTTGTCGGTTTTGTGTCGATCTCATTTGTGTAACTGGATGCAGCTATGTTACAAATTAGTGTGTGACCACCATTAGAATGACTGATTTCCGGATTGATTGCTTTCTCTGTTAATAAGCACAAAGTGTTAGGCCTATGTAATGGTGACTTGGAAAAAGCTTTCTTTCAGAGAGAGAAATGACAACAACAAATTGTTTCTACACAGCTATTATTTACTATAATAATAAAAGCATTTAAGGATTTTTCTTGATGTCGTTATAATAGTAGAAGAGTTTCATTGAATCTACATGTATCTACCATAAATTGTATTTATGGTAATCAATCATGTATGTACAGACGATTATATGATGCCTTAGCTCCAGTATGTGAAGAATCCTTTTCCATATCTTTCCCTAGAGACATAATATATTTCATAGTTATCTTGTGTTTTATCGTTATTTCAAGTATTTTAGCCGTGGGTGATGGTTGTATTCGCCTACACATTTCGGTATGTGGTCTAACTTATCAATCAACGGAACGATTTCAATGTCAACTAAATTTTGTTTCAAACAAAATCGCCATTCCTGTATACAGCGCCATAAACATGGAGCAGAAACAATGTTTACACGTTGAAATAAATTCAAAGTAATTTTTTAAAGCAAAGATTGTCTCAATTGTAGGTGACAAAAACAACCAGGTTCGCTTTTTTCATGTAATTGTTTCTATTTTGTATTTATATTTTATTATAAAATGTGTGATAAGTAAACATAATGTATAAGCTTGATACAAAAGTGCAAGTGCTTTCAAAACGTTTTTAGCTGTAATCATCTTGATGAAAATAGTGCCAGTGACTAGTTACAGATTAATATTTCCATCTATCTCAGTGTTGATAAACAATGTCTGTTATATTTATTGTCGTCGCCTAATTTGTAGGATATGGGGCGTCTGCCGACAAAATTGCCCCATTTTGTCCCGAAAACGTATGGTTATTACTTTGAGAAACTTGCCTCAACATTACAACTTTCTTTTATGTGCATGTGATCCCACGACACTATTTTATTTTAAAGAATTATACGGCACCCAGCTTGTATCCCACCTTTAATTTCATCTTTTATTTTTGGTGGGAGAATCTGTCAGTGACAAATTTTATGCCTCTCCGTGTGTCGTCTGCGAATCGATACGAGCGATCAAGGATCACTGATCCAGAACGGAAAGGGGTTAGACCTCCTGAAACATGGAATTTAAAGAACTTGAACCTCCTCCTCATCCTCTCCTCAAAGATCACGTGATGCGAATAAAGCTGAGAGAGTGCGACAAATGCCCCGGTGACAACCCCGGAGACAATTTCTTACACCAAGTTTACATCTTGAACTTTCGTCTGATGGTCCTAACTTAACCATGTTGTTAAATCAAGCCTTAAATAAATTACAATCCTAACCCTAACCCTACATCCTTGACAAAATAATATAGATAGCCCTATCTCTCTATATTTCCACTATTCCTTCAAAATTGATAGTCCGACTCCGACTGCATGTGAGAGTTGCCCGCATAAATCGAGGTGACGGTGGCCCAAGTAATGATAATTCTATAGTAAAGCCGGGCCGGCTGCAGGCTTCAAGACGCAACCCCCCCCCCCCCCCCCGGGCCGGGCCCCACCCACACACACCCTCTCCGCCTCGTATTAACCCTAATAAGGCCGGGCTATTTGAAGTCTTACTACGGCCGGGGGGGCGGGGGGCATTATGCCCCCCCCCCTTAAGATCTCGGCCGTGAAACGGCCGATCTCCACGAAAATTTGCACGCATGTCAAGTGAGTGGAAAAAACAATATGATAATTTCAATTTTTTGAACAAAATCACTAATTTGCATATTTATGGTAATTTATGCAAATAACGTTATAAAATCACATTTTTACCCATAAATCATATATTATTCATATTTAAGCATTCTTTTTCACTACATATATTCATTAGACCATTTGGAACAATAATACGACAAAAAAAATTGGAAGAGCCAGCTTATTCCTTATGTTATCTCTTGTTTTGATGATTTCTTATGTATTTCATTGTTTTCTTAACTTATGTATGTTATTTTTTTTTTTTTTTTTCATTTCTTCCTACAATTCAACTATTTTGACTCCCAAAACAACCACCTAAACTTTAAACAAGACCCAATAACCAATGTTTGATCTATTTTTAGGAAAAATGACATTTCCATATGTTTTGTACACAAATCACAAAAATGAGCGATTTTCGGGCTGACATGCAAAGACAAAAGGTCACGTGACCTTGTAACTGTAGGTCCGATTTTTTTTTTTTTTTTTTTTTTTAAAGATGCGCAAGACTCTAAAGAAAAAAGTCAGCGAGCGGCGAGGCGCCATCCATATGCGTTCTCGAACAATCAGAAAAATCGTGGAGGGGGGGGGGGGGGCATAAGGGTTAAGGGCCCTACTTACTCGTTGTAGCCTGCATGGGCTCTACACTTTACAAGTCTCTGTTCAAATTTATCCATGATTAGAACTTCGGGAAGAACTATCTCAAATCAACCGATAGATATTGCTCGTCAATCGTCATGAATTATATGAACAGAGGAACGAAGAAGCTCTTAGCTCCACATTAATTTCGGCTATTATACCTTCATGAATAATTCGTGGTTTCAGAGTGATAAATAATGCATCGTAACTTTCCTACGTAAACATTGAATATGTTGTTTCAATTAAATTAAATTCAATTCAGTTTATTCAATTCCAATAAAATATACAAAACAGAATAAAATTATGACAGAATAAGAATATAAATCGATCAAGAGTATAAAATAAGGTAAAATGATAAAACATTAAAGCGATAAATCAGATAACAACATAAGATAGAGCATAGTATTGGAACTTTGGGTGGCAATAAAAAAACATGATGATTTGTCGAGACGACCACCCTTGATGAAGGTAAAATAAGTTTCATTGAACATTCAATATAATATAGAAAATTTAAAAGATAATAAAGTACTGAAAAGGAATAAACAATTACGAAAATATGACATATTTTATATAAAAAATACATATTACCGCACAAACCCGTTGCTTAGTTAATTAATTGATTAATTTTCATCCACAATACTTATTTTTCCAGGAATGAGGTTCCTCACATTCTATTATATGAATTGAGAATCATTGAGACGTGCTCATTTATACTACATGTATTGTATCATGTAGACTAATAAGACTAGATATTTTTTGTAAAATGTGGAACAATTAGAAACACTTGAAGAAAAAAAAATTGAAAATAGTTATAGTTGATATAATTTTACGACCTGCAACGCGACTACCTATTAAATGTGCCTATACAATAGACTTAGCATTAAATAATAAGATTTATGTAATAAAGATGTTTTAAATTTTCTGTTACATTTTATTTTTTATATTTTTATTAAAATAAAAAATCTTTTTGGTCAAAACGCCTTGTCGCGCAGTCTAGCTACCGGAAGTATTCCCGTCGGTAAACAGAAGGAATCCGAAGATAAACTTAAAGCTTCGATGAAAACGGGGTTTTATGTTCCAAGAAATCCATATAAATCAATTAACTGCGAAAGAAAAGGTTCAGAATGCCAGGTACGTGCTTGGATTACGAGTGCATAATGAATACTAATGATCTTAGATGTGAATCATGATTGTAAAGGTGTATCGTTCCAGACCGAGTATAATAATGTGTACGGTTGAACGGAGATGTTTTGGTGTGGGATTTTCGGTCATATGTTTTTATGGAGTCGGGCTAACTCGGACCAGGGGACAACTCGGCCCAAGTACAAAAACGGTCATTTTTTTTTATGTGCGGATGTGGACGCTAGTTCAGAAGTCTAGCCAAAATTTGACCCCTAACTCCGGCGTGGAGATGCCCTGCTAAAACATACCCAAATGGAATTAAATATTCATCAAATCTCAAAATAAAGGTCATGATTTAAAAGTCGATATGTTTGTTACCTGTTTCGTGTCAATTTTTTATCTTTTTCAGAGTATTTTTTCTAAAAACAAAGACTTATATTCTATAACATGCACTTTCTTAGGGATTCACGGCATACTGCAGCACAATACAATTGCATACCGTACCGACGGTGGGGTGTGGGCGCGCTTGTGTGTTCAGTTAGCGACTGTAAACTAAGATCATACAGTTGCTAACCACTGAACAAACGTGCTCGCTCGCACCCCACCGTTGGTACGGTACAAGTAGATTAAGGAAAGAGAATCAGTTGAAGGAATTCTATTTCTTCTTTTTAAAAACTAAAGATCAGATACTAATCTTTCATAAAATTGAAGTTCATTAAATAACCAGCAAGTTTGTCCTCGAAATTTCTAGCCATAGTTACCTTTGCAACTGATATTGACAAAACTGCACACAATTTTTTTCTCCCTACGAGTGGTCATGCCGGCTCTGTTGACCTCTCCAGTTCAGAGGTAACCGTTGCATAGCAATTGTGGATTCTTTCAATATTACACTATGATATTTTCATGAATCCTTTCAGGTGAACAGCCCATGGCCATGCAACCAGAAGAAGTGAACTTCAAGGAGAAGTATCGCTCTCTCAAGAGGAAAATGAGATTCCTCATTTATGTAAGTGTCTGTTCATTTGTTGTGTGATGACTGTCCAATTATGCACACATCTATCTAATTATCTCAATAGAGTGTAATGTGGTATATGTAGTGGGGAACACAAGGTCACCCTCAAACAAATATTAACGAAAACAGAATAACTGAAAGAAAAGGCGGGGTAGGGGAAGAACTGTGTGGAGCTTGGATTCAGTTTTAAAGAATAAGAGTTGTGTCAAGGGAGTTAAATACTTAAATTATTTAGGTCTATGATGGAATCAAAATGAAAGTTAGAGGGGACTCTGTACAACAGAATTTTTTTTTTGTCTTTTAATATCTGCATGCTTTTTAAAAGCAATTACAGTACAAATTAAGTTGAATCATATGAAACTTTATTTTAGTATTTCCTAAAAGTTGTCATTTTGGTCAAAGTCCCTGACTTAATTCATGCTTAAGTTCGTCATCTCCTTCATTTACAATAATTGATAAGAAGGAATTATTACTTGAATACTATGGAGGACAATGTACATTATGTATTTTATAATTTGTATACATTTTTTTTTCTCCAATTGTTTGTTGATTCTACTGATAGGAGCAAGAGTGTTTCCAGGAGGAGCTGAGACGAGCTCAGAGGAAGCTCCTCAAGATCTCAAGAGACAAGAACTTTCTCCTAGACAGACTGCTGCAGTATGAAAGGGTTATTGATCCTGGTACCGATTCAGATTCCACCCTCTCGTCAGAAGATAGTTGTAAGGAGACCAAAAAGGTATGTTGTTTGTAGTCAGGGCTAAAAAAAAAAGATGTTGCATTCCCTTTGCGACTGACCCAAAAAATCTTGAAATCTACGGTGAGCTTTTATTTTTTATTTTTTAACCGTTTTTTTAGAAGAAAAAAATGTATTCAACATTCAAAATTGAGAAATATCAGCCCAAAAAGGGAGTTAAAAAAAAAGAAAAAGAAAAAAAAGACAAGATTTCCAACAGACCGACCCATGTTTTGGCGCCTAAAGGGCAATACAACATCTTTTTTTTTAAAGCCTCATTGAAGATAGCCATCACTGTAGGTCAAAGCTATGGATTTAGTGAAAGCATGCTTTTTCTTGAGGCATCTTGATAGTCCAAGGTGAAGTAGGTTATCAACACTTTTCAACCATGGTCCACAAATGGACCAAACAGAGGACTACTGCAGTCGATATTTTGCACACATAATCTTTTTATAACCAATATTTTTCTACTTTGCCGAGCAATACAATATTCCACTGAAGCTTCACATTCATCATAAAAGTACATTTTATGTAGTTTAAGTGTCCCATTTAAAAAATGTTGTCTGAATGTATGTGCCATTTATTACAAACAATGAGGCAGTCTGCTTTCAATCTGTTCATGTCCTTCAAATATTCTTAGGAACTTGTTAATATACTTTGATTAGGGGGGGGGGGGGGGGGTGGTGGGGTATTATTCTTTGTTGTATTGCTTGTTCTCTTTTCTTTGAAAACTGTTTCACCAAAAATAAATTCACATAATGACCATTAAGGGACAAACATCATTGAACTGTTTGAAGATCAGTTTATTTGTAGGGCCGGCCAGATAATTTGGCTACCCCCCTTCAATTGCATTTGCTGACACTGACAGTGATAGCATGCAGCTTTTTGTTGTTGTTGAGGCAGTCATCCTAGTCCAGCATCGCTTATGATTGCGGTCTCCTGCACTTTTTCAACAGATAGTTTGGATAATACTTAAAATTTATAATAATATGTTATAGAAATATTAAGTTTTATAATTATAGTAACGTACATATGTAAAAATAAAACATTTTGACATGAAGTGATTATTGTTTGTATATTTTTTATTATACCGTACGGTTATTTGTTCTTTGTTATTCAGTTATTATAGTTGTAAAAATGCAGAAATAAAATAAAATTAAAATCAATTATAATACCCCATTGATTGATTGATTGGAACAGGAGCAGGAGAAGAAGGTTGTGAAGAAGAAGAGACGAGCCAAGAAGAAGCCTACCAAGAAGCTGATGGGTACACCGGTCCTAGGAGCCAGCAGAGATCCTCTACCTCATGACCTCCGCACCTTGCCTCCTTCTCTTCATCAGCAACTACCGGTAAGTCAAGACCATCTGTTCTTCTATTAATGGAGGAATCTACACTTCATACTCGGCATAATAAATACATATTTATTAAGGGCTCCACGCTAATTTTTTTTGAAAGGGGGTCAAGATTCAACTTTGTCAGATTGTACGCTCGTGTGTTGGTGCTATTGACAAAATGTTATTACCAGTCATACAGGACAAAAAGATACCTCTTTCATTAACATTAAACAATGTAGCTCTGTGAGCCTAGCAAGATCCTTTGCTTCTTATATGGATATTTCATTAAAATCTATCTACAGGTATATGAAGATAAAGACTAGTTTAAAACTTATACTGAACATAGACAGATGAATTTGGCAAGACATAAATTGAAATTTGCCACTCTCCACCCAGGTGAGGTAAATGGGTACCTCGCAGGAAGAAATTTCTTAAATGCTTGAGCACCATTTCATGGTAGCTTGGCTAAAGCCTGGGTAATAATATGATTGCAGGCCCTCAGGGTGAACAGTATTAAACACTGATGAGGCTACCCTGGGTAAACAAGACATATTATTATTATTGTTATTATCTTATCTTTTAATAAATCCTTTTCTCTCTTCAGCACTTGGCAGAGCTCATTCGTAAAGCCTCGGAAGGACTCCCGATCACACATCAACCAGGGATGCAAATGCCAGGTACGCACTCAACCCCTCGTCTCTGGCTCTATTTCTTACGTTTCATTTCAAGTAGATTCAGTATGGATTAGTACAACCAAGTAACATTGACTGATCGCATTGTAAACATGATACATGTATGTTGAGAATGAGTGATAATATGTTAGCATGAACTTTTTTCGAAACTACAGAACAATCTTAAAGCCTGTCTGTACTAGTTTGGACTCGAGAGATTAGACCATCCGGCGTGGTCACTGACAGGTGGCTCTCTCATCAAATCAGCTCTCAATTAACATAAGAAAAAGAGGATGATGGGTGACCAACAGGCACCGCTTAGGCATTATTTTCTATATAGAGGGAGCAAGTAGCTACAAGTAGGACAGTGTGGCTTTAAGTTCTATTCTACCAGTATGAAATGTTAGCACAGGTGCTTTCATGAGAAAGTCATAATAGATTCAAAGTAATACATTCATCGTTTTTGTTTGTCACCAAATTCAACAGGTATGCCCACTACAGGCCCGGACCAACAGCAGCAGCAACACCAACCGCCACTCCAGTCCCCCCTCTCCCTCCTATCCCCACACCACCAACTCCCCCACCCTGCCCTCCTCTCCCCCACAATAGGAATGGGCCTTCCCCTCACCAACATGGCCCACGTCTTTGACCCCCGCGCCTTCGACAGGAGCATGCAGCACCACCACCTGCCCCCTCAGCCGTCGCCCTACTCCCTGCCTGGTCTCCTGGGGATGGGTCTTGGGGGAGGGCCCATGGGGCTGGGAGGGGAGATGCCTCATATGGACCTCAACGCCCTGACCGCTGCGGCGGCACAGGACAAGGTTAATCAGGAGAGAAGCAAGAAGAAATCCAAGAAGTGAGTGTGATATGAATGATAATAATAATGATAATAATACATTTATAGAGCGTAGAAACTATTCAACATTAAGTATATATTCTACTGCCCTACAAGAGCTCCTGATATTCTTCCTGATATGATGAATGGGATTGCAAAACTGAAAGGTCTGTGTGTTCCTTCACTATTTGTTTGATTACATCATACCAAGTCACAGAATTCAATCCTAATCAGTGTATGACATAGATGAATGATACAGATTTAATCAATTTTTGTCTCTGATATGATAGGCATGCAATGTCAGTATTATTAGTCACATAATGGGTAACAGTTCTGTGTGCGTTGGTAATTATTGGTGATATTTACTGACTGCTAGATGAGAGTGCTTATTAAATAAGTTTATGTATCAAGAACCAACTTTCCTCTTTTATTGTACAGCCTCTTTATCTTTTGAAGTTGGGTTATTTATACATTCACAGTTTTACTATTCTAAAGCATTGCATGGTAATCGTTCTACATTTGTAGGGTCATTAAACACTCTTCTTTTCCTGCATTTCAGGGACACCTCAGACAAGCACTCCTCTGCCTCCCAGGGCCCTTCCACATCTCACCATCGCATCCCTCTCCCTCTACCATCTACCTCGTCAACTCACGACGACAACGAAGACCTGGTTATCGATGTCCGTGATTCCAAAATATAGGGTTAGGAATAATTAGGAATAATCTGCATTTTATCTCCCTTAACCCATTAGCAACTAGAGATTTGGTTAAAATGGCCTATTACTCACTGGAAGATGTTGCAATATTGCTCTTATTTTGACATTTTTCTGAACATTTATGAAACATGCGCTATTTTCTATGCAGAATCCTACTGTACACATCGTAAGGATTACGCACGTATAACATTATCACGGTAGACCCTAGAACGGATACTATAGCGCGTTGAAAACGGACAGCCGATTCAGTGAGTAAAATGAAGGGCGGTTTTGGGCGGTTTAGTTGCTAATACGTTAATGCAAAAAAGACTTGTTGATAGCAATTTTGATGCCCTAGACCGTGCAAGCATTTTCTATTTCAGATTGGTTAGTCGGGTGGAATGTAGTCGCACACTAAACTGCAGCATTTGATAAAGTGATCTAATCTTGGTTCCCTGCTACAGTGTATAAAGATTTAGGATTGATTCAGATCAATGAATGTGTAACGAGGCTCTAATCTAGCAGTCAAATGGTCATCTATCATGGAAGTTGATATCAATCGCAACTATGTACATACATGTAAGAGATAGGAGACTGCAAACTTGCGATTGATTTGGATCAATCGCAACTCTTTGTAAGCAAGGCCAAGATGCCATAATTCAGATTCTTCTACATGTATGTTAAAGTTAGATAGATTAGACCTTAGATCAGGAAAATGTGGATGATTGGTTAGATGCATTCGTTGTGAGACGTGGCACACAGTATTGCAAAAATAAGATAAGAACTTGCAGAAATGTAGATGTTTTGTCTGTAAAGCTTGTGCAGCCTGGGGCACAATATATTGGTTTTGTGGGCAGGCGTGAAACATTTATATTGATCTTAATGACATGATTAAGGTCAACATAACATCATTAATCTTAAAACTTTAACATTTCAAGTACTGCCTTAATTACCGAAATGAATTTTCTCACAGAAACCAACTAATGGCTTCGTGCTTTTGTTGTGGAGAAGTACTTCTTTATTTTATGATGTATTTCACAAATGTCCTACTTTATCATCTTTTAGATTTTTTTCTTGAATGTTTTTATCTGTACAGTCGGTTTAAAAGGCTAGTTGGTATTCAATGGTTTATTATACCTGTTAAAAAGGAAGGTTGAACAAAATCATGTTTCCTGTTTGTTGTTTTTAAAGAGGTTAGAATACAATCTGAGACTTTCACATGATAAGAGTATAAGGCCATTAAAAAAAATATACATGTTTAGCGTCCCCGCCCGCTTCCTTTTTGGGGGCCGCCTCCTATTTTTTTTTTTTTTTTTTTTTTTAATTTGTTATTATTTTTTTTTGATTTTTTTTTAAAGAAAAAAAAGAAGAAAAATACTGCTAAAATGGATCTATTTCTTTTGACTTTTTTTATTTGGCCTAAAGCCAAATGTACATGTATGTATTATCTAAAATACATATTTACATTTTCACAGTCTTTGCTCTTGAAATAAGACATTTCAATTCAGAGCTCCATTAAAAAAACTAAAGACTTCATTTAATACAGAACAAAAATGTAATCTTTTTCTCTACCTCAGCAGACATTAAATTCAAAAGTCAATGAAAGAGCCACACAATCAAATTGTACTGAGATACAGTACCAATATATTTATTATTTAACCTGTACATGAACATACATATATACATTTATACAAGTGAATATAAACAAGATATATATTACTCATCTGGGAATAAACATTGTAATGAAAATTCAGAAAGTATTAATATAGGAACTATATTATAGGAACTATATTTTTGCTGCGTTATCGTATCTCTATTTATTTTTCAATATGGCACTTCTGGTATTGCACTACAAACAGCTCAAAAGTTGTATCATGAAAACACACAGTATACATAAAAAGTGGTATTGGTAATGTCAAACTGATAAAATGGCAACCTGATATATTCATATAAAGATGCTAAGTCAAAATAATTTCCAGCAAATTCCCAGTTTAATTAAAGATTGAATATTAAAATCTCTGCGCCCAATGAGAAACTGGGAAAACAAAGATTATGTCAGAAGGGAGCTACATTCCAATACATTAGATGATCAGATATTGACTAGGAGTCTTCTTGATTAAACTGATGATCACAATTAATTTTTTTATTTTTAGATTTCAGTCATAAATGACTATTCATGCCTAATATACAGTATGTATATCATGGACTTGTACTTAAATATGGTTTGTTAGGGTTTTTTTGTTTTGTTTTTGTGTTCAATATCAGTATTGTGTATGACAATACATTTGTATGTCTTACTTTTTTGTTTACTTATCTGTATATGCAACAGTTGTATCTACGACATGAAATAAATATGTCAGCAACAGGGTGACAACGACAATAAACAGTTCACTTGTATGTCCTTTGTTTGGGTTGAAGTCATATGGGTTTGTATTCTAGAAAAACATTTATAAAGATAAATCTCAATTGACATTCTGAACATTAAGTTACTTTAATGATGTTCAAATTTATGGATGTTATCTGACTCTACATAAGTTTAATCTGTTGGGACTTATGGCAGGGATGATGTAATATATCCTTGTGGGAAGGAGGAGTAGGGGAAGAAGGAGGATACTTTGGATGGACAGTCTGCAAAAACTGTCAGAAGACAGAGGAGTAAAAAGCCGAGGGTTGTGAAACAATCGATATGGCACTTGGAGAGAGAGAGAGACATAACAAAATGTGGGCAAAACCATGTAATGAATGATAAGGTGCAGACATATTCTGTGTCTTTCACTAGCTCTGAATAATCTTCTGCAAGCCATGAATGTCATTGATTCTACGTAACTGTATACAGGCTATTGCCTTTCTATTTCTCAGCAGAAAAAATAACAAGTACTGACATTTTGAGATATGAAAGTCTTGAAACTAGTGCATCAATTCGAGGGTTCAGTGACACAAAAATGTAACTCCATATTTTGCCAAAATGAGTATTTGATATCAAAACGTTTAGAAAAATGTGGGCTTTCCAGGAAACACAAAGACTTAACTCCACCCAACACCCCATTGAAGCCAATGGCTAGTAAAACATAGACTTAACTCCTTAACTCTTATCCTGCTTTGTTCACGCTAGCGCGCATATGTAATAACAGTTATTGTTCATGCCCATTGCACCGTGCTGAGTGCTTTTGCAGCGCTATTGAAAGTACCATCGCGTGCATCAGATTATCGGCTTTGGATTACGCGTCTTTGTATACAACAGTCGGATTGGATTTTCTCGAGTAATTCAGCGATTTGTTTTTTGTAAAGATTTAAATAACACGCACTTGAACCAACCTTAAAATTAACTTGGCACACAGGAGATTAGCACTGTGGCACTGGGTGCATTGTATGGGTGGCAGCTTAAGAGTTAAGGCCCAAGTGCTCAGTGACACATAAACCAATTTGTCTCAAAATGGAGTTACGTCTTTGTGTCACTGACCCCTCGAATTATCAGTTTATAAACAAAATCCTACGTTTTACTTTGTTTCATATGAAATCATCAATGCATCACACATTCTGGAATTAGAATTATGCAGTTTAACTTCTGAGCATAAATCTTAATAGCATTGCACAGATTTGTCTCGCATCAGCAGTATCAACTTCCCATCTTGAAATGTTTTAGAGTCTCTTGTACTTTACTGCATGCTTGGTGGATATCCGCCTCTATGGCTGCCTTGACTGGGAGAAGTAGACACTGGATCTCATTCAGTCGTATACTCGTCTAGGAGAGGAAAGAGACAAAGAAACCATGAATATGAGATTTCATAATCAAACAGGGTCATGCATGTGGACTTAAATATCATAATACTAGAAGGATTTTGAACTCTTTGTTAAAGTATATGAGTTACTGCCCTACTGGCTCCAAACAGACAAGTTATACTTTCTGTAATGAAAAAAAAGTCATGACTAATTGATTGAGAGATACATGTAGATTGTTATTGATTTTTATGAAATCAGGGGATCTAAAAAGTCTTTCCAAGGCACTACATGTTCTTAGATCAAGATTTATGTTATGATCACCATGACTAGGTTTCAAACAAAACAAACTCACTTTTCCAGACCATTTCTGGTACTCAATTGCTAAGCCAACTGTGTTCCTCTCAATATCAAAACATCATTTATTCTGATACTAGTTCAAGGGCTGTTGACTTGAGATTTTAATGACCTACCTCAGGCAAAATTTCCTCTAGACTTTATTTCATCAAAGACATAAGAGTTAGAATGTGGCTTATGATTGGATTAAGGTTAGGTTAAGGGGAAGAACTACTGAAAGGCGAGTTACAGGTTTAAGGAACAGTAAACTGGTTCTTTCATCATTATCCATTGTGTTTTATTAAAGACCGTCAATACTACTGGGCCAGAAGGGATTAGACCACACAGCGAGGTCACTGACAGGTGGCTATCTCATTAACTCAGCTCTCAACTGGCATAAGAAAAAGAGGATCATGGGGGACCAACAGGCACCGATTGAGGAAATTTTCTATATAGAGGGAGCAAGTAGCTACCCTCCCATGCCATAAGTATTGCAACATGATGAAATTCGTTAAATTTGTGGTTAAATTTGTGTAGATGGGAACATTGATAACGCCAAATATCGAGATATTCTGGACGCCCACTTGTTTCCATCCATTGCTAACATCTTTGGCAACGCGCAACACCCGTTCGTCTTCCAGGATGACAACGCACCGGCACACAGGGCAGCCAGGATGGACCAATGGTATGACGAAACTGGCGTCAACAGGGTGCAGTGGCCGGCGCAATCACCAGATGCTAACCCGATAGAGAATCTGTGGGATGACATCAAGAGAGCCAACACCAAAGACCGACCAACCACGAGGGAAGGTTTGGTCCGCTCTATCTTCAGGGCCTGGGGCAGCATCACCCAAGAAAGATTGCAAGGACTCTACGCGACGATGCCAAGAAGGATGCGCGCCATCATTAGAAGGCGAGGATATCCAACAAAATACTAGAGACTCGTGAATCTTACATGAAAAATGACTATTGATATATCAATAAAATGTGCCTGATAGTATGATAAAAAATGATGCACTACATATTCATTAAAACAGCACTCATTTTCAATTATTTGTCTCCTGTGTAATGTGTGTGTCTATGTTGCAATACTTTTGGCACGGGAGGGTACAAGTAGGACAGTGGGGCTTAAAGGTATTACAAAGTTTTGGTATGGGGTCATGAATTTAGTTCACATGAACATATTGGAAGCATATGCGATTTTACAATATTCAATGATTGTTGTCACGGTTGAAATAAAGTCTAAAGTGATGAAATTGTAGATAATAAACTCTTTATGTTGTATAGCGCCCTCTCAAGACTGATATTACTCTAGCTCTAAAACAATGTTTCTTGACAACGATCGACCGATTTGCTATTAACATTTGAAAATTATATATCTGAACTGCATCCAAGTATATTAAAATTGTAAAGAATTACCATCAATCCAATTTTCAAAATTTCCCAAAACTTTGCATTACCTTCAAAGCAATTTTCAAGATACAGCAGTGGATGCAAGTTAAGTTTAACATACCTGTTTCTCAATGATGAGGGAGAGCTCCTCTGTCTGAGGGTGCCGCTCTACAACCTCCTTCAGCTTGTCACCGATCACCCTTGGTAGATAGAGCGGTACCAAGCTACAGGGTTCACTCAACACCTCCTCCACCTTCTCACGGAACGCAGTCACCATGTAACCAAGGATGGACTCTCGCACTGGAAACTAGGAGAGAGAAAAAACATGAAATTGAATATCATAAATTTGTATTTCTTCTTGGTCCCCGAAAGGTTTTGCTCAGATTGCTGCACATATAGGTTTGGGAAATAAGTTTGTCTGCCTCATTTCTTGGCAGTTGTATCCATGTTTAACATTTCTTTCGACATTGTACATGCAACAGCCTTCTCTAGATGGATTATAAAGTCCTGTGCAAGAACCTAAAGTCTGCCAATATCCACATATTTAAGGACTCTAAAACTTACTCTGACAAACAGATCAAAATACATGTACCAAAAAAAATAATAAGAATAGTCCTTGATGAGGTGATCCAACAACATTTGCTACAAAGGAAATTTATCTGGGCTTTAGATAGGATAAGGGTTGCAAATTGGTTTTAGATTGGGTGTAGGGTTTGGCTAGTTTGGGGCCACGGGTTGAATTTAGGAATCTAGTAGTAGAACATTGATTATAGAGCAATCGTTGCAGTGCAGTGCATAAGTCCAAGAACCATTGATGATCATGGAGGGGATTTTGATTAGCATGTTCCACAACAAAGTTGACTCACTGTTTTAGTAGGTACAGTGGTTCCTTTCTTGGCCTTGGCCTTGGCAGCAGCTATCTCCTCCAGGTATGCCGTGGTTTCAATGGTCTTGGGATGTTGCAGGACGTAGCGGATGATGTTTATCAGGGATTGGATAAGAGCGATGATGTACTCCAGCTGAAAGGCCACGCTGTGCAGCATCCTCCAAGTATCACAGAGATAATCTGCATTCTGTGGGAAAGATTAAGTATACTTTGTTCAAGATATATTGTAAAACAGCATCTGAGGAACAAATACTTCAACAAGCTCTACTTTTAGTTATTTCCTCTTTTCTCGTGCTATTTTGTTTGTCGTTTCATTGTATATTTTTTGTAATATACTTATTCATTGCATTATGTTTTGCATGAGAAATACAATCATTTGAATCGAAAGTAAAACCTAAACAAATTATTTTTGTGACCATTTCTTTCATCACAAGTGTGTTCTTGTTCCAAATTAATTCATACATGAGGCGATCTACTTGTGAATATTTATCAGTTTTTGAATATTTTGCTTCCATATCTAAGAGTCTGGTTAGATACTTCATTAAAAGCAGCAAGTGCCCAGCAGTAGGGCATGAAAAGTTGCATGGCTAGCAGATATATAGATATATATGCATCCTTAAGTGTCTTTAACTACTTCTAAACAAAATATATGTATTGTTACATGTACCGGTACATTGTTTACATGCAGGTGATAAGTCGTAACTTATCTGCATCATTTATTCTCTGTCCTTTAATAACAAAACTAAACTTTAAAAATTGGACAAAGTTTTCTTTAGAGCCATAATTGCTGGAACAAGACAAACAGTTTTAGAATCGAACCTTATTGATGAGAGCCTTGGTCAAGAGCAGCATGTGAACCTGTATCAAGTTCCCCTGCTGCAAGGAAGCCCGGATGGAGTCATCGATGGATCTACCGACGGCGGCCATGTTGGATGCGCTGAGGGGATTCCCCATCGTTGAGGCTCCACATTGCTGGTAGTGGTTCACTGCCTGATTGACATGAAAAGAAAATGGCTCCTGTCATATATACAAGTAGTTCAGTAACAGAGAGCAGAGGAAGGAGGGGGGGGGGGGATATCCCCAAGAACTCACTGTCGTAAGAAAACATACATGTACTATCACTCGTATCAGACATCTGAGCAGTGGTTTTACAAAATCATATTACATTTGTTGTAATCCTAAAAGAGATAATCAGAAAATATGAGACCATATATTACCCTCTCATGAAAAGCCTATGGCCTTTACGTGTTATATAAAGCAGGAAATTAAGTCTCATATTCACCGCGCCGTATTTTGTCATTTTCATTGCGCATCTATTATGCGTACGAGAACCTGCGCACTTTGCGCGCATTCTATTGTGGCGTAATATTCACACCAGATTAGGTACACTGTTTGCAGTGTATCAAAATTTTTGTCAAGCACTGGATGCACAGTGCTGGTTTGACAAAGTTTTTTGAGTTCTATGAGATTGTCATGGTTGATTTATGTGTTTGCTCTAGATGTCTGATTTGGATAACAATAACGATATTGACTGGCTTAACTTTCGGAGATACCACATATATTGCCCTCACAAGACCCATATTGCCCTCGTCTTTGACTCAGGCAATACGAGTCTAGTTTGGGAAATATATGTTGTATCTCCCTCAAGGCCAGTCCATATTATATATTGTATTCTAAAATGGCAGAAGTGGGACATCTCCATGTGTAGACGATCCATGGATAATTGGGGGTCATTTGTACAAGTGGCATCTCTGAAGTGGCTAACAGCTTCATGAGAGCTGGCCCTGGTACAATCTCTCCTTCAAAAATGCAAATATGTTTACTTCATTTGTAATTAATTATAAATACAGCTTGTTTTTCAATAATGGAAGAATGGGGTACTTGTATAATGACACGTGCTTTCATTCAATGTTGTTATGATCAACCTGACTGATAATGAGTAATAATGATTATTCTAAAAAATGGAAGAATCTTCCTTTTTTAGACAACTATCCTTTTAAAGAGGGGGGGGGGGGGGGGGCAAACATCAAATGAAAAAAATACATTGGACTGACCTCTTCTAAGGATAAGAAGACATTCTGGTATAGGTAGATCGGATTGTCTTGAAAGTATGCTTGGTGTCTGAAAAAGAAACAAGATTTAAATGAGTTCATACATTTGTTACAGAGTTACCTTCCTGGTAGTGTGCAGTAGTACAGTATTACAGCTGAACCTTCCACCTGATTCAGCACATAAATGGGATTTTTCTTTTTGTTTAAAGGTAATACAAAGTTTTGGGAAATTTTGAAAATTGGGTGGATTGTGAATCTTTACCATTTTAGAATATTTGGATGCCCCTGTGGATGTATTATAAGCACTAAAAAAAACTAGCCCCTAAAACACTTATGTTTTCGAGAAAAATTGAATATAAAAATTTCAAATAGCGCCTATGGCCGTACAATGGTAGCTGCGACCATGAAAATCTCGGAATATGTAGTTGTGATATATAATTTCCAAACGGGAATAGCTAATTGGTCGATTTTAGTCAGGAAACATTGTTTCATAGCTAAATTAATATCTTGACCTTGAGAGGGAGCTATACAACATAAAGAGTTTATTATTTATAATTTCATAACTTTAGAATCGATTTCAACCGCGACAACGATCAATGAATATTGTAGGAACGCATATACTTCCAATATGTTAATTTGAACCAAATTCATGACCCCATCCCAAAACTTTGTATTACCTTTAAGGATATTAATTAAGTTTAAGAACCTACCAATATTACTTGAATACATCCAATGAGATCAGTCAATCTTCATCAGATTTCATGCAATGAAAAGCCGAAGACATCACCTACAATGTTATTGATTCAAGAGCTAAAATAAAATCATTCATATTGATAGTATCTACAATAAATTGACCTTATTAATTTAGAAAATGATCACAAATCAATTGTAGTACTTGGGGTCAAAGAAAAAGGATGTAGATAGACCCCAGCTAAATCTTTTCTGAACCCCCATTGTCTACTTGAACCAAGTGGTCCTGGGCCTGTACTGAGCCTCTATGTGAATGAGAGAACTCAGAAGTCAACAGATTCAAAGTATACAGCTAACTCACTTGTCTTCCGCATGGTCTACATAGAGATAGTGCATCATGTAGTACTTGTGTATCTCCACATACCTCCATCCTACTGCGTAATATAGCTGGGCAAGGGTGAAAATCAAAATCAAAATGATTAAAACAACAAACAATCGTAAGTATAGTGTACTTACTTGATGAAGATCAACTATACATAGAACTCAATATGACACAGAAAAGTCTACATGTAAAGATCTTGATCAGATGTGGATGTTCAACAGGAATAAATCTAACAAAAATCATTCTTTATATTGCAATTTCATTACCTGCAATGAGACAAAATATAGTCTGATCATTTTATTTAAAAAAATGACTATAACAATACAAATTGGAAAATAAAAGCTACATCAGATGTTATCCAAATTTTTAATTTGATTCCTTAAAATCACAACACGAACACATTCTGTCCATAATGATAGGATAAACTCTCAATTTTTCACTGATTGGTATAACCAATTTGTATTTCAACCCACTGGATCATGTTCAACATGGAAGTCAGAATCATGAAGTCATACTAATTATGTGTCTATTTCACCCAAGCAGTCCTATTACCTTCACATATATTAGTTTCTTCTGAGTGGCAGCTTCTATAAGGACCTTCTCAGCCCCAGCTTGGTCCTCCTCCAGTCGGTCCTGGTCCAGGACTGGTCTTTGGTCTACAAACAGCCCCAGGATGATGTACTTGTCGGTGCTGCATAGGTCTGCCATATGGTCATACGCTGCAATATCAAGAACTGCTCATGAGAGGGTGCTTCACTCGGAAGGAAAACACTTGAAATTACTAGTATGTTTAGAACATGAATATGCTCAGATAATCCTTGTAATCTATGACCTTCTTTTTTGAGGTGATGATTGTGATTATCTTTTCCCCCAAGTGCCATGGGGTATGTATTTGATTGTTGGCTAGTTGCAGAAGACCTAGGGTTTATATTCTACTCCCAGGACTAGGTTACATAGGACTGATGTATTATAGTCTTGGTCTTGGTCTCAAGCTTGAGTCTATTGTCTTCTAAATACCGAATGTATATGATTTAAATGTATATATTCTTTATTATGATTTGCCCTTATGGGATTTGTTCCTTTCAGTGATTCTATACAATGTCCAAAGGTATTAGGGGGTTTCTTTGGGCAAGAAAATGAAGCCATCTGTCCTACCCTACAGTCTGGATCATTATTCATTTTTTTTGTGTGCCATTATTTTTGCCACACCATGTTACGTACTAATTTGTTGAGCTGTGCTACTAGGTACATGTTTGGGGGTATAATTTCATCTTTAAAACATAAAACTGACTCCATACCTAGTTTTGCAAATAGTTCAATGGCTCCCTTGTCTCCACTGATGGGACCTCGTATGTAGTAATGCTCATGGAGCTCCAGAAACGGCAGATAGGGCATCACTCGACCATAGAGGGGGGAGTGACCACTTATCGCTTGACCACTGGACAACTACAAAGACACACAACATCAAAGAGGGGTAGGTCATGAATAAAGTTTTGAAACAAACCTTGTGATAAACATGGATATGCAGATGGGAAAAATGATAAGGGAACAGGTATTTATGTTGGCTAGAACTGAAAGGGGATTAAATGTCCTAGAATCAATAATAATAATAAACAATAATATGTCCTTTTTCCCAGAGTAGCCTCATCAGTATACATACTGTTCTCCCTGAGAGCCCTGCAATCATATTATTACCCCAGTCATCGGATGGAGGCTTACCCGCACATTCTCCACTCCCTGGGGAGCATTCCAGCCAGGCGTCATTTTTATAAGCACATTACCTCTAGCATCCTACCGGGTACCCATTTAACACCTGGGTTGAGTGTGGCAAATTTAGATCAACGTCTTGCCAAAGAACATTAGTGCAGCGGTGGGACTTGAACCGCGGACCTTGTGATCCACAGTCTGGTGACATATCCACTCGTCCACGACACCTCTACTCTAAGGGACTATCTTGTACACCTGATACTGTCCTTTGTGACTAACGACATCTTGGTTGGCCATCAGGTTAGCTAGGACCGACAGTTTCTGAAAGCTTGGTACCATGATGGCTGACAGCACAGAGGACATCTCCCTTAATAAAAACACCAATTATCCCTCAAATAGACCACTTCAGAAGCTAGATTATAACAGGGTACATGGTTGTAAGTGTCCTAGTTGCTAGTAATGTATAGGCAATTGTTCAAGAATCAAAGGAAAATGTTTCATGTATACCTGGTACTGTCGTTTGTGACTAACAACATCTTGGTTTGTCATCAGGTTAGCTAAGACCGACAGCTTCTTGAAGCTCTGTGCCAAGATGGCCGACAGCACACAGGAAATTCCTTAAATGATAACACCAATCATCTCTCGAAGAAACTACTCAGGCAAATTGTCTTTAGGATAATTCCTATGAGGGTTACATGGTTGTAAGTGTCCAAAATATTTCATGTATACCTGGTACTAGTCTTTCGTGACTGATGACATCTTGGTTTGCCATCAGGTTAGCTAAGACTGACAGCTTCTTGAAGCTCTGTGCCAAGATGGCCGACACTGCAGAGGACATCTCTCATGAAATGATAAAACCAATTACCCCTCACAATAAACTACTTAGGAAGCTTTTGTCTTTAGGATAGTTCCTAGGAGGGTGAATGGTTCTAAGTGTCCAAGTTGTTAGTACCGGTAATGTAAAGGAAGTTGTCCAAGAATAAAAGGAAAATATTTCATGTATACCTGATACTGTCCTTTGTGACTAATGACATCTTGGTTGGCCATCAGGTTAGCTAGGACCGACAGCTTCTTAAAGCTTGGTTCCATGATAGCCTACAGCACAGACATCTCTCATGAAATGATAAAACCAATTACCCCTCACAATAAACTACTTAGGAAGCTTTTGTCTTTGGGATAGTTCCTAGAAGGGTGAATGGTTCTAAGTGTCCAAGTTGTTAGTAATGTAAAGGCAGTTGTCCAAGAATCAAAGGAAAATAATTGATGTATATACCTGGTACTGTCCTTTGTGAGTAACGACATCTTGGTTTGCCATTAGGTTAGCTAGGACCGACAGCTTCTTGAAGCTCTGTGCCAAGATGGCCGACACCGCAGAGCTCAATCCAAACCCACTACACTCCTCCAGGGTGAAGACATAGTTGGCTCGGTCGACGAGTCTCGACTGGCGATGAAGGAGTCTGACTTGGAGTTTGGCATCTGATTCTCTCCATAGCTCCATTCTAGTTGATAAAGCATGCATAATATCCCTCTTCAAATAATTTTCCTTGTAATAATCAAATGTACCACTATCAAATGTCAACAAAAAATAGGTGAACTTTCTATTAATATGACAGTTCATAGATAAAATCTATGCATGAGCAGATAAATGTTATTTTTTAACTTTAAGCCTTTACTCTAAACCTATAGCCCCAACAAAGAATCATATTTCTCACTTGAATGCTGCCTTTCTAACATTTAGCCTAACCCTTACCCCAACCCTAACAATGATCCATAAAACTCATATGAATGCTCCCTTTTCATCCTAACCTAAGCCTAATAATGAACTATTAAACTCACTTGAATGCTACATGTATCTTTCTTACCTTCAGCCTGAGCCTAGTATAGGCTTTATCTTAACCCGGCCTTACCCTATCCCCCAAAATAAATCCAATAACTCACTTGAATGCAGCCTGTCTGAGCATGGTGATCAGTCTAGGGTAGGGGTTTGGTGGGAGATGATCTCCGTTGATCAGATCCATGAGATAGCCTCGCCAAACTTGATCCATCCTTATATCTATCAGATACTACATGTACAAGGATAGGATTGGGATTTAATGCACAATTATAATACTACTGCCATAATCTTCAATGGTGTCATGAGATATAGCCTCGCCAAACTTGATCCATCCTTATACATGTATCTATTAGATACTACAAGGATGGGATTTGGATAATGCACAATAATAAGGCTACTGCCATAATCTTCAATGTTGTCATCGTAAACATGTGACATAATAATTCATTGACATCTAAAATACGACAATACTCAAAATAATAAACTTTTAACCTATTTACCTGTACTTTTAATTTACCTTCTCTTCTTATGCTTAACTTTCTTCTTTTTTGTCCAAATCTACTGCATTTTCTCTTTATAACCCTAGATTTCTTTGCTAAAATGCAAAGAAACGTATTCACATATAAACTGCCTGTATTTGTTCTTGGTGTTTCCAGCACAACTTTGAATCACAGATAATATCCTCTCTCTATGTGATGTACTTATTACTACATTGAAGAAAACAAAAAAAAACTGAGAAAATGTTGTAATGATCACTGAATTTCAATCAAATAATCAATAAATTAACACATGTACTTTCATAATTACCAAGACACATAGCACCAAGTGAATGCAATATTTGCTAAACATTGGAGACATTGAAAGCTAGGTACTGTACATACCTGCATCAGCACTCCTTCAGTTGCCATGACAACAGGATGCATACTGGACTGAACAGACCACTCCACATTTACAACTACAGTAAAATAAATAAAACATGAGTGGTACTTTTGGCATTCCATATTTGTTCTTCTTACACTTACATTCTTATACCTTTAAAACAACTAGATGAATATGTAATGGTGTGTCAAATAACTGTTGATTATCTTTAAATATTGGATGCATAAAATGACCCTAGCTGCCTTGCATATTTTCTTTCTTGTATTTGAATCATAGTGGAAGGTACAACATTTATAACAAAAATCCTCTAATATATTAAGTTACCTAACGAGAGTGAAATGTGTCTTCATTACATATTTCCTTCTCCTATATTTCAATTGTTCGGAAAAGCAAACAGTTGATCCTGCTAGAAAAACTCTTCTCACTAATTCCCCATAAAAGGGCATGGAATGTATTTCAACTACACAGAAAATTAAATATTGATAGAAGAAATACTCTCCTGAAACATTTCCTATTTGATTTGTCAAACTCAGGAATATGTATACTTCTGACAGCATGGCAAAGATTGAAATAATCAATATCCATTATTAAAGAGACTTGGTGAATATTTTGGAGAAAAATATTGGTAAAGTACTCACATAAGTTCCTCTGTTGACTGATGGAGTTAGCCTCTACACCGTGCTTCAGGATGACTGGTGGTTTACGTGGCACAACCTTTGTTCCCTGATCATAAAAGTACAAATGAGACACAGAATTCAGCACATGATGGTGATGTTGGAGATGATGATGATGGTGATGATGATGGAGATGATGGTGGTGATGATGATGATGATGATGATGATGATGGTGGTGATGTTGGTGATGGTGGTGATGATGATGGTGGTGATGATGATGGTGATGGTGATGATAGTGGAGATGATGGTGATGGTGATGATGGTGCATGGTAATGATGGTGATGATGATGATTCATAGCATTTATATGGTGCTAAATTTCACTCTTGCTTCATCTCTCTTTGTCACTCTCTCTCTCTCTTCAGTGTTATCCTTAACACTATTTTCTCCACTCTTTCTTCTATTTCTCTCCATCAAATCCATATTCCAGACACATCATGCCATGCTGGTTCCCAAATACTATTCTCTACCTTCTTTTTGTTGTTATCTTCACGAGGCACGCTCTTCTCTCTAGTCTGAGGGCGGGGCACGCTGTCTGGATACTTCTCTCTGTAATCAGTTAGCAATTTCTGGAAAGCACACATCAATAAAGAATCATCACTAAAATTCTTGAGATAATAATCATCAGATTAAATTCAGAATAATGTGTTTAGTGTGATTTAAGGTAGCTGTGTGTGGAATGAAGTAGCATAAAAAAGATGCATCCAGAATGCAAAAGTCACAATACTAACAGTGATATTTGCTAATTAGAAGTTCTTTTTTCTAAGAAAGCTAAGGCCACCTCAAGACTAATCAAGAAAGTAAGCTCCAATATGGTTCTCCCTCTGTGTGATGAAATTACGATTTTCAACAATTATGCAATTTTGCGTTCCAGCGTGTCTGTTCGTGTCACTGCATTTTGTTAGGCTTCCTAAAAGAGCCAAAGGGAGGGTTAACACAGTCAATGCTAACGTTATTTTAGTAATATTATGAAATCTGTATGAAAATGTATGTAAATTGTGTCAAAGGTGTACACACAAAACAAAATCCAACTACACCTGTTTCACATGATATATTGAACTCTTCCATTAAAACAATTGCGTACAATTTTAATTTGTAGCCCCCAACCTAACAGAAGTTAAACAGAGGCATCATTATGTCAAAACCTTTACTAAGACGATTGCTTTAATTGCTGTTTTTCTGCTATATGTTTATAATGATTTTGATATGTTTTTTTAAATTCTTTTAAGAAAATGTTACAGTGGTTCTGTTGCCATGACAACCACATCAGTATTAAATCTATTCAGTGAATTGGGACCTAGTCTTGACTGTACCTTGATGTTGAGATGTTTGAGGTAGGCCAGGGCATCTTCATTTAGACCAAGTTGGATGGACAGGCAGATGAGGTCCAGTTCCACCAACTGGACAACAGTCTGGTACACCAAGCATAAACAAAAATAAAATAAAGTCATCATTTTCTAGATTTAGACCCCTAGAAGATGTGATGAGCTTTCCACAAATAAATCAAAGAAAAATATTTTAAAGCAAAGATCTTGTGAAAATGAATTGACCAGCAGTCTAGGGTGTTATTTAAAAAAAAATCATATTAGCAAAAAATAGAGAACCATAATGTTGATAGAGAAAGTATTTAGTTTTTTAGTATTTAGCCTTTTGAGCTTTGTTTCATCTCAAGTATTTAAAAATTCAAAGCATTTCATTTGCAACATTACAGGTAAAATTAACTTTGAAAATACAAGTGGAACAATCAATCTAAAAGATAATGAACACAGTTTTTTGTTGAATAACTCCTCTAGGATATTTAAAATTGAAGGTCTTTTTTCGTCCCATGGTACTTTAGATGAATATCAAAGTTTTCTTTTGATTATTTTTCTATATTAAAAAAAAAAAAAAAAAAAAAAAAACTCACCGTTCTTAAAATTTTAACAGAACCTTTCAAAGGTCTTGTATTAACACTTGACCTAATAAAATGTGTATATCTAACCTGAACCTCCAGTGGAATGATTGTGACCTTTGACCCTTTGTCATCTCTCTGTACTCTGGTCATTCTATCTAGTTTGAGCTTGAGGAAGTTATATGATGCTACTTGATCGGAGCATCTCTCATGTCTGATAAAATATGACAAAATTAGGCAGTTATGATATAAAGCACAAATTTAAAAATAGAAATTCTTGAGCAAACTACACTTTGCACATGCATACATCACAATGAGTATTTTTCCCTCTCACAAACAATACGTATTTCATAGAGACCATGCTGTCTTATACTGGTCCACTAGAATTAAACATTACAAAGATAACGTGATTATTGTTGTTGTTGTCATTGTTTCATGGTTAAAACAAATAATAATGAAATATGGGTTACCCATGCAGCAATAATCAATGGACATTTTCTGGGCAGGTCCTTTATAGGTAAATACTAACTGCATCCAATACATGTCTATAATACAGTTTACCAGAACAGTCAACAGAAAACATCATCAACTACATTGACTACAGTTGTGGAATGTCCAAACCTCAGGTAAGATAAATACTTTCACTGTCAATCCTGTATACCAGTGCTCATCTTGGTTTTGACTCCATGTACATTTACATGTATTTCTCTTTTTACTACATAAAACCCCAAAGTGTAACAAAATAGTTCACGTCGACAGTTTTCGTATTGCTATTGGAATGCTAAGATCCCTTAATTGTAAAAAGCCAAACAAGAGCTTGGTAATTTATAATACTTACAATGTAGGATCCAGTACTGTAAGGAGACTCTTCTTGTACTGCATGAAGAGCTTTGTACCCATCTCTTGGTTATTGCTCTCCTGAAATGAATAAGAAAAGTCACATACTTATGACTATAGCTGGTAGACAATCAATCTGTATAGTCAACAATTGTAAGAAAAAACTACAACAAATAAACAAATGCCTCCATCCTAAATTTATCGTTAGGACTGATGCTTCAATTTATTATTAGTTGTAATTTTTGTACTTTATGAATGTTACGGGCTAAAATTTACTGCAATTCTTTTAATAAACAATTTTAGCTGCTTTTTTTGGTCAAAAGGTTTCTATACTTGACACTTTAGTGACAGAGAAATAGTAGACAATGTCAGATTGCTTGTGTTCAAATATTTACTCCAGTGTAATAGGTGCCAGGATTTATTTAGTAAAATATATACATAAGGATAGAGTTTGGGCTGTGACCAGATTTGAGGTTGGGTTTAGGAATAGGTTGCTGGGCCCAGGGACCCGTTTCACAGAGCCTATTTTCAATGACAAATGACAAAAATCAGTGACAAATCTGCTGATAACAAATCAGAAGCAAGGATTTCACTAGCTTATCACAAAACTGTCATTTGTCACTGATGACAAGTTTTGTGAAATGGGGCCCAGGTGTAAGTTATGAAATCATTTGGCATGTTAACTTGATTACACAGCAATGCATTTGAGCATCTGTCATAGAACCTATTATCAAATTCACTGCGTGAAAGCCAAAATACAAAAATGAAAAGATGTCACTGGAAACGTCTATGAGGTTGCAGAGTAAACTAACCTTTTGCCGTACATACACGCGAAACAATGCATTCAGAGAGCATGCCACATGGAACTGACTAGCAGTACTGTGAAGGAAGCGATAGAGGTCAACCAACTCTTCTGTCTTGTATTTGTTTCTAGTCAAAAGGAAGAAAGATAAGTATAAATTGCATCGGGCCAAAGGTATATATTGACAAGAGTATAGAATTTAAGGGGTTTCTGGTGAGAAGAAAGTAGTATACAAATGTCGGTATGCCTTTCACCAGGCTTAGTGTAAAGTTTTTAAAAAAGTTACTCAAACCTTATTCCTGCGTGATTATTCTTAGATCATCAGACCTTAACTTGAAAATTAGTTCATTCTTCACAATCAGTGGAAAAATTATCTGATTTTGTAAGTTTTCACTTGCTATGCTGCAAGCTCCTTCAGACCTATGTCATAGCTTGCGCTGTTGCCCTAAACCTCTATACATCATACAGAAAGCATTTCTTTAACCCTAAAATTGCTAGGAATTTTGGTCGCTGATAACACAGCTACAGAGAATTTAAGTCTACCCCCTAGTCTCCCCTGGACTTTTGCTGCAGAGTCATAAACAAAAATGATGAAACTTGGTAATTGAATTCCGTATATCTCAGTCAGGGAATGTTTATGTTCCTACATTTTAGAGTTGAATAGAGAAATCTTGGGGATCTCAATTTTGATAGATATATTCCTAGATTTGTAAAGCCCACTTTTAATACAGTTTTCAATTCAGCATAAAATCATGGAAATTAAACTTACCTATCCATGAGTACTATGAGAAGCAGAATATTGACAATTGTAGAAGCATCTCCTTTCAGAATATTCAACCTTGCTAGATCCCTTTCCCAGGAATTCCTTGCAAGAAAAATCAAACAAAAGAAAAGAAATCACACCTCAGTAACACTTTATATTGATGAGAATTGTGATTTTATTATCGTACATTACATTAAAATAATATGCTCAGCAAATTAAATTGGTATTTGAGAAAAAAAAAGACCTGTATCATTTTCCTGATACTAATTATCAATTGATTGATGGACAAAATAAGCGCAATTTTCATGAATCTTAGGCAAAGTACCACAAATGGCATGAAATAAAATCATAAATATTTTGGGAAGACTCTGTACAAAAAATTCATCTCATCAAAATGAAACCTTCTACGACTACCGGTTTCTAGTCTTATACCTCACTGGTTCTTTGATGTCCTCAGCCATGGTGGCCAGAGAAGCCGGCTGCTTCTGTGTCTGCTCATCTCTCCTTCCTCTCCTCGTGCCGAAAGACTGGTTCCTGGTCTCGCCTCTACTTGGGCCCTCGTTCCTTGTGGTTGACCTGGTGGTTGCACGCCCCGTCGGGTCGTGGTAGCGTTTGAAGCCAGCGACGTATGATTCAGCGTCTGCTTTCCGCAAGAAGATGGAGGAGAAGAGAGTCTCGTAAGGGTGCTCTGCAAAGCTGCTGAACCTGTATAATAATAAATAATATTCTGTTTATATAGCGCTTAATACAATGTCTCTAAGCGCTTTTACAGATATATTATTACCCCGGTCATTGGATTCAATACTTGCCCGCACACACTGTGCGCAATCTCCACTCCATGGGGAGCATTCCAGCCAGACGTTGCTTGACGCTCAAAAACTTTTTGACCAACAATCATGGTTAGGGAAATATGAATATGAAAAAAGAACATTATTTTGAAATAAATCTTGTTATTACAGGGGTGATAGTGAGCACAGGTTTTTATATGAAATGAACCTCAGAAAGAAACTTTCAGTATGACGAAAAGCTCATAACAGTCAGCATATCTGGCAATGGGTAATGGTGGCACTAATCACCTAGCCTCTTAGTTTTCACATTACAAAAAGATTAAATGTCTGATTGCTATAGACTAATTTCATTTTCAGATACCTCAAGAACATATAGTAGTCAACATTTCTTACTGTTCAACTCCTGTATCCTTGTCTGTCTCGATGAAGTGGAAGATGTATTTCTTGGATCCCTTTTTGTACTCTCTACCTCCTTCATTCAATGCATATATAACCTGTAATGAGAGAGAGAGTATCAAATTGATTGCACAAGCCAAATCATTAACATGAGATTTACGCCTTATAATTTAACAAAAAAATGGTCACAAGGTCAGCAAAATTGAGTTCTGGTTAAAAAAATATATTAAACAAATAAAAAAGGAAAATAAACATATTTAAAAAAAGAAAAAGAAAAAAATACAAGATAAAATATAAATAGATAAATAATTAATCAAATAAATAAATAAATAAGCAAACAAATTAATAAATTAATTAGTAAATATTCAAACAATTTTTTTTTTAATCCATCAAAACTATAAACTCCAAGTTTACCCAATAATTCTGAAAGGAAATGTGTAACCGCTCAGTAATGAACAAAATATATTAACGAAAGACAAGATCAGCAGAATTTGTTTTCTACTCATGTTTCTGGTTAGAAGCAAGAACTTCAACATTTGAAACACTTGCATTTGGTTGATTTGGCAAACAATGCCTAAGCGGTGACCATTGGTCCCACATGGTTCCCTTATTCTTATGGTAATTGAGAGCTGACTTGATGAGATAACCACCTGTCAGTGACCATGCACGGAGGTCTAATCCCTCCTGGCTAAACTACCCGGTAGTGCAGACAGGGTTTAAAGTGTTAATCTCACCTTCATGACCGGAGGATTCCGCTTCTTGACAGCTTGTTCCACAGCAGCAAAGAAGGCATCTTTCTCCATCACGACTCTCTTCTTGTCCCATAGTGTCGGCTTGCCATTAGCAGCTGTTACTATACCTTTGTGAGATACATATCAGTTGTTGTTAAAGGTACTATGTCCCATTTGCAGGCCAAAAAAATGAAAAAGTTAAATTCCAACTGCATTTGAAAGATAATACTAATTTAGAACTTCCCTAAAAAAAGTGGGGCTTAAAAATGTCTTCAAGTGGGAAAATAACGACTATTAGTTGTCAAATCGACTTTAGGGCTATAGAGCCCAAAAGTAATAGTCTTGATTTTCAGACAATTGTACCGAATGGTCATACGTTTTATGCTGCGCAAAGATTCAATCAGTTTAATCTTGGCCATCACAAGAAGTGGGTTATTGATGTAGACAAATGCTCATGTACCCTTTACAACTCTTTTCATGTATGTTATTACCAAAGAAGAAAAAAAACAGTCAGTCACTCAATAGTGTCTGACAGTGAAGTCTAGCAAGTAAACGGGTTTCCTTGCATAATTTGAATATGAGGGCACTGCTAACGTTTAAATTTCACAGATAGGACATACATGACATATTCATAATTCCTGCAAAGTTCTACAGAATTTGAGGTTGGCTGCAAAAGGGACATAGTACCTTTAATAGTTGCACAACCATTAATCCTTAAAAAGGTCTTGTTATTCTGCCTTGGAAATTTCATAGCATAACTCAAAATTTCAGTATTTTGTATAAAGCGCTACATCGACCCAGATTCACTTTCCCACCAATCAAATGATGGCCTAGTGGTGCACATTGTTCATATTTACACTCTGGAATCTTCCTGTTGATTTTTGTATGATCACTGTTTTTTATGAAATCATCATGAGAATCTTACCGAGGAAGCAGTGAGGACACTTGCTAGATGTTATTCTCTTGACATCTTCCCTCAGTGTCTTAGAGAACACTCTCAAAGCCTGTATGTGTATATAAAGAATAAGATCAGTTTATATTTGTAAAATTAATAACTTTCTTATTATTAATTGCCAAATTGGGCTTTGCTCAAACTTTCACTGAATTTTTTCTATTATGCTTCCATTAAAATGAACGAAATATCGAGGCGGACTTCCCCTTGAAATATCTATTATAATTCATTTTCAATCGTAGAAACAGAATGACTTCAGTAATAAAATCTATAAGGCTAACATCACATATCCTTGTTCAATAGCAAACATCTCCTTTCCCTATAGTTCTCGAAATATTCAGAGATGGAATTATGAAGCGCCATATGTGCTTGCCAGATTTCACATGCACTCTCTCTTATGAAAGGGAATGATTATGATGAAATTAGCAAAGTAGGATGCATGCTGAGCAATTAAAAAAAACTCCCATGCACAATATTACAGGCATTGGAACCAAATTTAAGAAACAAAAGGAACACGGTCTTACCATATCTAGCCTGGTACCATACATCATGAACTCAAGCCTGAAGTCTATGGTAGGTGGGTCCGGATAGAAAGTCCCACTGAAGATGGCAGGACCAGTGAGAGCTAGTAATATATCACCCTGTCAATACAAAACAAAAATCTTTGAATGTTATTTACAGTCTTAGTTGACAAGATGAAAAGTGGATTTCCTTTATTTCCCATTGTAGTCATAAAAAAGAATATAAGAACTTATGAGCCCCTAAAACAGTTACTCTGAAACATCTGCATTTCCTATCAAAGGATTTATGTTGGTTTTTTATAATTTATCGTTCACTGGTATTAATCAGATTCACTAAATTACAAATGCCATGAGGAATGTTAATTTTCAAACTTGCAATTCAAGATGATAATTCTCAAAATCCACAGTAGTTACACATTTTTATATACATAGTGCCCTAATTTATTCAACTACCAGTACCTAGTTTGTACTTCGAAATTTGAATGTATCACAATAGACATTTTTTTAATGTTTGCACTGCTGTCTAGCTATCTGTCGTGGAGGTAGGGAAGAAAATAACGAAAAGTAATCATGACTTTGGGCCAACTGTCTATAAAGACAACGTTTGGTTTCCCTTGAAATTAAGGGACCTGTTATATAAAGACCATCTGTTTAAGACTGTTTTTGTTGTTGTTGGTTTCCCTTAATTGAGTGGTCTCTATATATAGATTTACTGTACAGGGTAACCTGAATATAAAGACCACCCGCTTACACTTTATCTTTCTTGTCTCCCTTAAAGCAGCCTTTGTAAACTTTCTAAAGTCACCTGTACACAAAACCCATATGCTTGTAAAGATAGCTTTTCTTACTTGTCATCGGTCTTCATATACAGAGCTTTATTGAAGTGAACCTGCACACAAAGGCCTTAGGCTTGTAACAACTGCTTTTCTTGTGTCCCTGAAATGGTCTTTACGTACAGGTTTTACTCTATATAAACACTGGATGATTTACCTTCACACCACTGTCCTCTACCTCAGCAATCTGTGGCGGAGCAACAGAAGACAACAGCCAGGAGTAATCACTGATGACCTTGGGGTCAACGGCATGGACAATGTCCTTCAAACCCCAGACGTTGGTGTGACCTTTGACCCCCCATATCACCGGTGTACTGGTCTTCTGTAAGGGGTTTGTGAGGATGGCAGCGATCGATTCTGGCGCCTCTCGGTGCATGTGGAATCTGGAAGAAAATACCAGAGTGATCATATTTCAAACATGAACATCATAGTCGATTACTGCTAGCATTTGTTTAGCCAAATGGATAGAAAGTTGGTAATTTATCGCTCAAGTTAATGCAGTCACAATCTACAGTTAATCACCAACAATGGCACTTAATTTGCAATTGTCCATAGCAAATAGATCACATCCCAAGCTAAGATCAGTTAAGCCAATAGTAAGCATTAACTTTCTTGCCCTGCACCTTAACTTTAGATTGGTATTATGTGAAAGGGGTAATTTTGTTTGGTTATAGCTACCAGGTCAGCAGCCTAACAATCATGCAGAAGATCGCTTCTTATGGAACATACCAATGGAGCCATGAAAATAACTAACAGTTCGCTCATTGATTCCAGGGGAGTGCTTCATAAAGACTAAGATCAACTTTAAGTTGGACTTAACTATGGCAGGCCGTTCATGCCACTATTTTCTCTCATTTGTTTCTCAAGAGATGTACCAATCGTGGTCACAGATCTACAGAATTTACATTTTTTGATAATTCATTATTGAAGGAAAAATTATTATCTAAAGATCACAATTGAGAGACCAATGGTGAGAGCAACTAGTGGCATGAATGGCCTGCCATAGTTAAGTCCGACTTAAAGTCAATCTTAGTCTTTGTGAAACACACCCCCAGGAAAACAAAACTTACGCTTCAGCAAGGTGTCGCAGCCGCTTTAAGAAGGCTGGGTATGGATTGTACGGTAGATTCGGGTTGGTTAGTAATCCTTGACAGAGCGATAGCATATGGGCATGGACGAAGGCATCATCTAGATACTGTGTAACAATGTTCATCTCACTGGCTGCCATGACGTCTACAGGAGGGTTGTAGGTGTAGCGTGGCTTGGGAATATCACTGGTCAACTGAGTAAAGCAAGAAAAATACGATATCATACACGTCTACAAAATTTGTTGATATGTAGTACATTGAATCTCTAAAAGTACGTCATGAAAGGGTATTAGGTAGTTACAGACATTGCTTGCTTATTTAAGCATCACGGGTTTCGAACAAAACCATCTTAAAGAATCTAGGCAGTGCTACCAGGAAATGCACAGCATGAATATTGCAAGTATTACGTTAGTCATGAGACGCTGTGAGCCAATTAATGGCTTATCTTATTTTTCACTTGTTGAAGACTTGTTGCAGGATTCCCATAGAAATTGGAGAACCAAATTCCATGACTTTCCATGGCCAGATAAGTATAATTGTGGTATGAGTTGTGGCATCCAAGCGGCATACGGATACCATGGACAGTGGGATATTGTTCTATGCTTCTAAAGTAGCGACTGTGCAGCATTTTTGGGGAGATGATCGTCTGGAGTTGGGAATAATTAGTTTATACAAGTCAAACCTGTCTACAGCGACCGCCCAAGGGAAACACAAAAAGTGGTCTTTGTACACAGGTTCTTTTACTTCATATTTCAATGAGAAACCATTTTCAAGGGAAACCAAAAATGTGGCGTTTGTAGACAGGTGGTCACTAATGCAGATTTGACTGTATATGTACATCAAACTAGGATTTGTCCATACTTACTGCTGTAATGATTGAATTGGAGTCTGATCTATCTTCATCGATGGTGCTAAGCTGATCTTGGAGTGTTTCTTTGCGACTGGGTCCAGGAGGTTCGGCAGTAGACGCTCTTGTGCTCCTGCTTTCAGTTCGACGTCTAGCTACAGTTACCATAGGCCGATACTGTGCCTGCATCAAGAAAGTTCAGATTTTTTTCATGAAGTTCTTAACCCTTTGCCTATGTGAACTTATTGTGCAGGTACTTAGCCTAGGGACTGAAATAATTCAATAGTCAACAGGTTAAGTTCTTTTCATTGTGACTAGAACGCTTTTGAGCTTTGTCCGAAAACAAACTTTCACATTACATTTGCTATAATATCGAGAAAAACTGTCCCCAAAATTATTGTGATTTACTTTTTCTACAATCTCTTTTTTAAACTTATATATATTTCATTCATTTCCAAGTTAAAAGTAGACTATATCTAAAGTTACAACGCACTACTACGTAAGATAAATGTACATGTAGATCAGTGCAGTGTGTTTGGGTATTATTTAATTCGTTAAGCACTGAGTATTTGTAGGTGCTGTAGTTTCATCTTTATTTTTTTTTAAATGAAGAAAATGTTCTTGAAAAAAACAAAAAAACTGTGCACAGTTGGCAATTGTGGACAGCATACCATATACACATTTATTTTGTTAATCAATGAATCATAAATAATCAACCAATCAAGAGGTCCTTCATTCATTCATGCTGACCTTCTTGAAACTTTGATTGCGATGAAGATTGGTGGATCTGGAAGCCATACTCGGTGGTCGGGTGCTTGTGGCTCCATCTCTACCTCCCGTCTGGGCCCTGGTAGGGGCACGAGAAGGACCGTTGCTTGACATTCCGGAGTTGCAAGGTGAGTTGTAAAAGACGCCCAGTGGATCTGCACTCAATGTCAAACCATGTTCAGTAGTTCTTCAAATGTCCTGTGTAATTTCAGTAGATCTATTCAAGTAAGAAAGTTAAGAAACAATGGTAATAATGACAGTAATAATTCAATAATTGTAGACCTACACATGTATACCATGCAGTGCTAATCATCTATGTGTTTCAAGAGAGCTTTAGAAATTATCAGAGTAAACTCTGCAAACCACTCTAGACCCGGCTAGTCTTCTTCGTCCTCTTCAGAGTCTTCTCCATCATCTTCTTGTTTTCTTTCCTTTCTTTTGAGCTGAGGTTTGTTCTCCTTGTAGACTCTAGTTGTACATTTAATCATCATCATCACCATCACTGTTTCTACTTTGCCTGTAATATCTGCACTTCTAACGAAACACCTTGCCATTTATCGTACATTAAGCCACCAAGGCTGATCATGCATCCATAATCCGGCACGAGCTTCCCCATTCGCATTCAGAGTCCGAGGCCGTTCATTCGGCGTGCCGCGTCATTAAAACACCCAGTCCCACTAGCAACAAATTATGTTTGTGAAATTAACTGATTTAAGCCCCCAGAATCCCGCTCTAAAATAAATGCTCTAAAAGCTCATGCTTGCTTAAGCTGGAACATATATTGTACATTTATTTGGCCTATATTTGATTAAAAGTAAATTTACTGTAATTCGTTGAAACTGTAATCTCAATATTCTTAACTCACCGAAGCGAAGGAAGACAATCATAATAAATCAGTGCAGTCTCGCGTCACTCGTTTCCAGGCCAATTAATAACTAGTCTCGATACCAGACGTATTTCATGGCGAAAACCCCCACGCCCCCTCTCTCTTTCTCTTTCTCTCTCTCTCTCTCTCTCTCTCTCTCTCTCTCTCTCTCTCTCTCTCTCTCTCTCTCTCTCTCTCTCTCTCTCTCTCTCTCTCTCTCTCTCTCTCTCTCTCTCTTTCCCTCTCTCTCTCTGGTCATGCATGAGAACATTGCCATTCGGATGGGATCGGGGGTCTCATTCATGAAGAAATTTAAAAACAGGTTTTCCAGACACCCCCTTAACGAGGATTTCTTCTGAAGCCAAACCCTAAATGAGGATTTCGCATGTTTTTTTTCTCGAATTAAAAAAAATGTTCGCCTAAACAAGTTTTGTAAAGTTGTAGCCCCTTGAGCATTTTGAAGTGCAATAGGGATTACCATTTAAATTGTTGACAATGTAAAATAAATCAAATTGTACTTTTGATGTAGTAAAATTCACAATGTAAACATTTATTTCAATAGAGAAGCAACAACATCAACCTGTACACTTCCAAATGGGTTAATGCACAACCATCATACGTCCTTTCTTTGAAAAAAAGAATTACATTTCAAATTTGATCTATTTCAAATAAAGTACATGTAGTGTTTACAAAAGTACACAAGGTACAAAGATAAGTTACTATTCTACTATGCGATATGCATTTACCATGTAATGCCCCTTTATACGCGTTTTCTTGGTCATGCATGCTTACAGTTTTTATATTTTACAGAGACCCCCGGGTCGAGGGTGTAAAATCACCATGTTTTCAGGTTTCCTTCCCCCTCCTCGCCCCCCCCCCCCATTTCTTTCCGAAATGAGTTAGGTTCCTCCTATGCGGGCTCCTATGTGGCCCCACCCAATTACTCATAGACGATATCGATTTGATAACCAAATAAACAACGATCAGTTGGGAATATTATCATGGACCTGCAATTAAAATTAGGTCGCTAATAGAAAACTGATGTGCTAAAATCATTGATCAGTTTTGATTTTCCTTTGTCCGCAAGGTTGTCTCTATTCAAACGTTTTTTCTTCTTCAGATTCCTAGTGCACATGTTACCAATTATATCATATACCATTAGGAGCGTCAAATATTCTACACGTCTTTATACGAATAGCATCAGTGCATACATAACCGAAATGACATTAATTAGTAATTTAGGGGAAATTGCTTAATTCATCGGAGATGTACACCATCATAGCAAAAATAAACACGTCACTAGATCACTGTTGAGCTAACAGATGTATAATTTATTAAAGATGTGTAAAATATTTCAACTGACATTGCTTCATTATCAAGAAATTGCTTCCATAAGGCCACGGCTTTCTCCCATATTGGGTTATACTACAAACAATAATATACTGGGTTTATATAGCGTTTAATGCATCGACGATGTCTCTATTTAAGCACTTTACAGATATATTATTACCTCGGTCATCGAATTCAGATTTGCCCGCACACAATGTATGCACATTCTCCACTCACTGGGCTGGATGTATACATTCTAACCAAACGCAATTTTACAGAATGCTCACAATGCTGAGAAAACTACAATAATCTTCGCATCTATACCTTTTACCCATTTGACACCTATTTGTATTAGACTTGTTTACTTTTATAAACTTTAACTTAATGTGCAGTGTTAGTTTGGAGGGGGCTTTTTCTTTTTACTTCATACCACGCTGGATGCGCCGCTACATTTTATCAACTTATTTTGTCTAATATTCCATTTGTATTGCTAAGTTATCATCATTACTCTTATCATTTTATTAGGATCATGATAATCATTATTAATATCATTTCGTGCCAATTATCTTCCTCGTCATTTCATTTAGCAAAGACATTGAACATTTTTTAAACAGTATACACTACAGAATTTAAAAAAAAGTCATGTCGATGCCTTACAGAAAAAGAAGAAAGAAAGATTAATTACTTGAACGACTACAGCTCAATTGTCTTCTTTTCCAATACACGGGGCATAAATGAAATGGCATTAACAATTAGATAAAGCAAATAATGAACTGCAGTTACAATTAGTTACGATGGAAATGGCTTGAGTTTAGATGACTGATATTCAATAATCTCTAGACTAAAGAATACTATCATTCTTTTTCCTAGAACCTCCTAGGATCAAGCATTCTTGTAAAGAAAGGGTGTATTATCATGATTGTTTAAAACCTACATGACCTAATTGGGCCAATAATTGTTGAAAAGAAAAAGAACTGAATATCAACACCATTGTGTTAAAACCTAGGGCCGAGAATTCTTGTAAAGAACAAAAAGTGAATATCATCATTCATGATTATCTAAAATAATCTTAATCAAAGAAATCTTTTGAAGAAAGTGATGAATATCAACACGGCTTTCTTACATCTTATACAAAAGAAACGAATAACATTATGATTGTCTAAAACCTAAGGCCAAGAATTCCTGTATAGAAATAAAAATGAATATCAACACCATTGTCTAAAACTCAAGTCCAAGAAAAGTTGTCGAGAGAGAGATGGATATCATGACGATAGTTAGAACGAGACTGCTTGTCAGTTTAGTATCAGCTGAATTGGAAACAAAATAGAAAAGAAACGGAAAAGGAAGATTATCTGAAAATGTTCTGAATTATTCACCTTCAGCAGGAGAGCTTTAGTATTAAACAGACCCCCTCCCCTCCGCCTCCACCCTCCAACAACTAATCTTGTCTAGATTTGTTATCACAAAAAGGTGGCTTACTTCGTTCCATCTGTTCTTAAAGTTTCACTGCACTGCTTATATGGCGCCCTCTATATAGCAAACAATGCCTCATCGGTGACCATTGGTCCCCCATGATCATCTTTTTCTTATGTTAATTGAGAACTGATTTGATGAGATAACCAGCTGCCAGTGACCATGTAGGGAGGTCTAATTCCTCGTGGCCAAACTATTGCAGTGGGGCTTTAACGTTGGGTATAGTATTTTGCATGCGCCTTGAACATCCACTGGGAAAACTACGCGCCCAATATTGATCTACAAAATCAAATTAATCAATTTAGATGAATCCAACATACTTACCACTGATAGCTGACGAGGTTTGTTTGACCCAATAACTTCCGTAACTCTCCACAAATGTGGCCCTAAAAAGAAAACAAATTATTTTTTAGAACACCTAATATGTTGTACAATGTAAAAGCTATTATACCCACTCATCAGTACTTCATTGTCCTGCTGTTTTACTCTGCCTTTACCAACCCAAGACATGCCAAGGAATGTTGATGTGAATAATGCTCTCTCTCTCTCTCTCTCTTCCCTTGTCCCTCTCTCTTCCTCTCTCTTATCTCTTCCCCCTCTCACTCTCTCTCTTTCTGTGTCTATCTCTTTAACTTTACCCAAGAGACATTCTCTTTCTCACTATTGTTTTCTTTATGTCCGTCTTTTTTAAAATTCCTTCTATATCTCCATGATAACACAGCTTTAATGATTATTATTAGCAATGCAAAATATTATTCTAAAGGCTTGATTTTATATCGAAACATAAAACAATTGTATAGAGCATACTTTAAAGATATATATGCGCTATAATAACTATATCAAAATGAAGGAGGAAGAATTTCAAAGAATATTTTGTGACTTATGTTTTCTTAAGAACTAAAACAAAAATATAACCCCCCGTTTTAGAACCAGTACATCTAAAAGAAGTAAATACATGTTGATATCCGTTTCTACAGATTATTATTACTCCAATTATGTTAACTTCATTATGATTGCTTGATTGTTTTCTATTCTTCATTCATGATTTATTGTGTTCATACTCACGCAACGTACACGGCGTCATCAAAATCTTTTGGAGGTGTCCACATGAATTGTTGACAGTGCCTTTCATAGTGCTGTCTACATGTGTCACGGCATTGTTTTCCACTCCTGCGCACGACACAGTCTTGAACTTAGCCGCGTCCATCACAGACCATGTCCCTACGATAGCGTCAGTGTCATTGCGTCGCATCTGCATGAAGATTCCCTTGAATTCTTGCGATGTGGGAAGCGTTAATTGTGACTGTGTGGTAAAGATAAGATTCCAGAACACTTTTAGTACCTCATTAAGTGATCAAAGTGGAATGCCCTAGCGCCTCTAGCTTCACCAAACTCCTCTCCCCCATCAACATTTCTAACTAAGTAAAGATATCTCGTTCTGATATATTACTAACAAATTGGTCCTCATACAACAAATATTTAATAATTAAGGCCTAAGCATCTCAGTGTACCAAATGAAGATACGGTAGTTTATGGATGTCAGGGCCGTCACCAGCTTTTTTCTAGGGGGGTGCTTTTTATGAAAAAAACCACAAAAAACACAAAAAACAACGTATTAACTCAATTTCATGCAGTTATATAGCCCGCCGGCCTAGAAAGTACAAAAGAGCCCTCAAGTATCCCTACCCCCCCCCCCCCCCTCCGGGTTTTTTTTTTTTTTTTTTTTTTTTTTTTTTTTTTGTTCTGAAGGGGGGTGCGTTCGCACCCTCCGCACCCCCCCTGGCGACGGCCCTGGATGTTGCACTATGACATACAACTCCAGCGAAATTCTACCAGACCAGAGTTCACACCCAAAAGATCTAGAAGATTTGTAAATACAACCCTAACCCTTACATTTTATCTTTGACGAAATAAAGCCCCGAGAAAAGGCCACCGGAGCAAAATGTCGCCTGAGCAAATGCTGTGTGTGTGTTTTTGTTTGTTTCAGTTTCAGTTTCAGTTTATCGTTTTATATATATTTCACAAAATATTTAAACAAATGGTACGAATAAACATGAGTTAATAACAGAGACAAAAAAAGAAACAAGAAGTGAGTGCCTCATTCCCGTTTGTTTGAATGCATTACATTTATTAAAAAAACTGAACTAAGAAGGAGATTGAAATATAGAGGGGGCCATGGTGAAAGCTATGCATGTAAGTTATAGGCCCTTTTGACGAAGTCAGTTTTAAATTACAGTGCATAAGTATTAGCCCTATACCAGATTAGGTTGACGAGTGTGTGTTTATTGTATAAGGGGATGTGTATGTACATGTATATACATGTGTATTGTGTTGCATGTATGTGTATAATTATGTAAACATACAAACATATATATGTATATGTATGTTTATGTTGTATTAATGTATGTACTTGTAACGAAGTATATGCAGTCAAATATTTCAACATATACCCTTCACCTATATCTTGCCATTGTGTTGTTTATGCATGCCATACATTCCATTGATACTATGTTGCAGTCCTCTTCATTTCTCTTTCTCCAAGCTCACCATCCTCCTCTCCTCCTTGCCTATCCCTTTCTTACTTTCTTTTATTTATAATGTATATTATGTATTTGTGTATTCGGGCGTACCAATTACAAGCTTTGCTTATCGGGTTTCGCGCCTTCTTCCTTATACAGGTTCTTTAATTATATTTATGTTCTTACGTATAAATTGTATTGTTTGAACAGATGTAAAATATGTTGTCAAATTGAATGGAAAAACAAATAAATGTTCACTTTAATGGAATTGGATTTTTGTTTGGAAAATGTCACAAGAGAAAATGTCACCTACCAGAGAACATCTTGCCGGGCATGTACTTCATCTTGGAGGGAACGATGGAAAAAGGGCTCTCCGTAGTCTGAGCTGATATACCGTGACCAGGTATCATGGTATCACATATTCCAGGATTGGATTCAACAGGAGCGCCAGTAGACCGGCATCGACATCGACGATGACCAGCATGACAGCCAGGAAGACGAAGGCTTCTCTCCTTGCAATCTTCATTTTTAGCTTTACACGAGAGCAATGGTGGCAGTGATTGTTATCATCATTATAAAAATGAACAGCTATATTTTCATTATAACATTGAATAGTTTTATCATGATTATAACAATGAACAATTTTATCATGATTATAACAATGAACAGTTTGAAAATAAACAAACAAAAATATTAACAAGAATCATAAATGCATAAATATTTCGCCATTTCAGTCTGGCTGCCTGGGAACAAAAGATGGTCTTTCTTCTCGGCCAACTATTCAGATTGGAAACACGAAATAATGTTGCTGCTTAGGTAGATCAAAAATATAAGGCAGGTGTGGTTTCAAACAGTGACGTAGTGTGGGTTCAGTCATTGAGAGGATACTGGTATGATTGGGGATAAAATGCGAAAAAGAGCCACCATTGGTATGACTGCGAGGTACACTGTAGGTGTGGGACGGGCTTCTCAATATTTTGTACGGTTTCTTTCCCTTCCCCTTTTTGTTTCTCTCTCTCCCTATCTCACTCTCTCTCTCTCTCGACCTCCATATCTCCCCTACCCTTCATTTCTCTTGCTCTCTCTTCCTACCTCTCTCGCTTTCTCTCATTCTCCCTCGTGTCTCTCTTGCTCTCTCTCTCTCTCTTTATCTCACTTTCTCTCCCTCTCTTTCTCTCACTTTATCTCTCGCTCCCTATCTCCCTCTCTCTCTCTCTCCCTCTCACGAAGACCCGTGCACTATACCGACATGTTGGTCTTATGATCACTTTCCAGAAGGTTCGCTAGACAATATTGTCGCTCTCGTGGGCCGTCGGTCTCTTGGGCTGTAAACAAGGTCATCAATATCAGATGCAATTGGGACACGTCTGTAAAATATATTCTTATGTATGGACAGTCTACTTCACAGACT
>JAVYIG010012422.1:0-53732 GCA_035222895.1 Strongylocentrotus droebachiensis | reverse complement strand
GGGGCAAATCATTACAGTTCTTAATTATAATGTCTCTGATTGTAAAGATCACTTTTGTTAAATGAATTGTATCAACAACAAAAAAAATATATTTTGTTAACCATATATTATAATTTCTAGAAAATGTTCACTTTAGGCAATCATAAAATTGTATATGAGTATTGTAAAGTATAAAATATGAAAAGAGGGTTGAATATGAAACATATCTGCAAAAAAAAACCCCAGATACTTCATCTAATTTTGAAATAATTCAAATAAATAGAGAAGTGTTTTTATTAACATCTAAATGCTTTTTAAATGATATCAGCCTAATCTTCTTGAACCAGAAAGATTAGATCTTGTGGATATTTAGGTCATACTCTTTGAAGTGCACACCTGCAAGCTCAGGTGTGTGTTGGGGAATTTCAATATAATACAGGTGTTTAGATGTCATGCATCAGATTCACAGCGAAGTCTGACACATTGGATCAAAGTTTGTAGACAGAAAGTACCGGGCAAATAATCCTCTCATATCATAAGTTAGAAAACAAAAAAATGAATGTGACAGTTGGAGAGAGGGAGGATAAAGAGAAGGAATGAGAAGACTCACAGAGAGAGAGGGGGAGAGAGGTAGACAGAGGAAAGACATTTAGTTTAGTGAGAAAGGGGAGAGATAGATATAAGGAAGAAAAAGAACGTCTAGAGGGGCTAATAGAAGGGAAGAAGCAAAAGACAGCAGGGGAAAATGAACTATGAGAGATTGAAGAAGAAGGAAGGAAGGAGAGGGGAGTCGGTGTATACATATCACAACCTTTGCTCTCCATTTTGCTTTTAAGGTTTAGAGTTCCATGGTTGCTATCGAGGAACCAAGATAAAATATGCTAAACCTGGGCATATTATAGTACTGCATGTATAGGCAATGATCCTTGTATACATTTTAAACAAGAGTCATCTATAGATATTTACGATCCATTTGAAATGTAAATGTAAGAATTAACACTCCCCAGGTGAGAAGAATACACATTCAATATCAACCTCGCGTTTAAAGAGGGTTCTCTCTCGCTAATTTACTTAAAGGATCTTTACCACGCCTATGCCAATGCAAACACTCCAGATTGAAATGGAGAAATAAGTGTGTAACACTCCATGAAAGTGAGAGAAAGTGAGGAAAGGAGGATTTCAAAATCTTAAAGTCATATTTACCGCAGCTGGATGGGCTCTATAGACAAAAGGAATTAAAGATTGGAGAGAGAGGATAGGATAGGAATTGACATGGAGCCAGTAAGGCCCAGGCACTGGTTGGTTATGATTTGGGATTTTGTCACTAGTTGGGTTCACACAAGACTCCAAAAACTTAAAGGTATTACAAAGTTTTGGGAAATTTTGAAAAATGGGTGGATAGTGATTCTTTACAATTTTAATATATTTGGATGCCCCTGTGGATGTTTTAAAAACACCCGAAATTTTAGCACCTAAAACACTTTTGCTTTCGAGAAAAGTTGAATATAAAGATTTACCGGTGCTCCCGGTAAATTTTGATAAATTTCAAATAGCTCCTACGGCCGTACAATGGTAGCGGCGACCATGAAAATCTCAGAGTATGTAGTTGTGGTATATAATTTCCGAACGAGAATAGCTAATCAGTCAATTTTAGTCAATAAACATTGTTTTATAGCTTAATTAATATCTTGACCTTGAGAGGGAGCTATTCAACATAAAGTGTTTATTATTTACAATTTCATAACTTTAGAGTCGATTTTGACCGCGACAACGATCACTGAATATTGTAGGATCGTATATGCTTCCAATATGTTCATTTGAACCAAATTCATGACCCCATACCAAAACTTTGTATTACCTTTAAAGTTTAGCTTGTGGTTTTAAACTTCAAGGTTTAGGAAACTTGTGTAAGCTTACTCAAAGTTTTTAATCATATCTGTAAGCGATTTTATGGTTACTGCACAAATCACGAGTAGCAGGGGTCCTCATTTTAAGTTATGTGCCATGTGGATGCAATCAACATTAAGGCCATTAACAAATATATACATGTTTAGCGTCCCCGCCCGCTTCCTTTTTGGGGGCCGCCTCCTTTTTTTTTTCTTTTCTTTTTTTTAAGAAAAAAAAATCTGAAAAAGACACTGCTAAATTGATCTATTTCTGATTTGAAAAAAGAAAACAAAAAAGATGTCGGCGGCCGTCTTGAAAAATAGCCAGAATGTCAGGGAAAATGTACCGAGTGGCCATTTTGAAGAAAAAAAAGGGCCTCCTCCTACCTATTTTTCAAAAAGGCAGGAAGCTAAATATGTTTTTGTTTTTTCGGGGCCTAAGGTTTCGCCCCCTTATAGTTTGGAACAACTGCTTGCCTGGCTTGCAGTTCAAAACTTCAAGCAATCATTTTGGTACTGTGTGAACCTGCATCGTTGTAATTTGGTCGTTGTGTGAACCTGAGGTTCTGCAAGCTTACATTACAGTTTAGGCCTAAATCTTTGGTGGTACCAGGTGAACACAGCCCATGTTATGCTCAGTCATCGTCATGTTGTGGTGGTTTGGAGCATGAAAAGGGTATGATGGCCTGGTAAATAAGACAGAGGAAGGAACATAGTGTGTTTGATTTCCTTTCTTTTTCTCAGGAGAAATAAAGGAAACAGGATATTCCCTTATGGACAGAATCTAATGTATTATTTGCTCAGTATCTGCAAGTCGTGAGCACATATAGAGACACTGCGGTCTGAAGAGCGGAAGAGAGAAAGAAATGAGAAAGTTTAGAAGAGGGATGGTGGGAAGGAATCTAGAAATAAAGGGAGGAACAAGGATAAAAAGCTAAATTTAATTGGTTTCATGTGCGTCTTCTGCGATACATGACATCGATATGCTTGTTAACACGAGGGTCCTTACTTCGCTGTCTGCTCCGATATTGGCGTTGATTGGTGGTATAGTCGCCGACACCGCCCCCAATATTTGCAAGCGGAAACAAATGGATAAGGCCATTGAGACAGCTTGGATTCAGTGGGTCTTCTAAGTGAACCCCTAAGATTGATAAGTTAAGGGTCATCACTAGAGTATTTCCTGCGAATTTGATATTTATGAATACCATAGTGAAAGATTCCATCCTTTCCAAACAAAACAATTATTCTTCTCCATCAGCATCAAATGAAACAAACACATCTGGAAAAGGTTTGGTGTTGGTTTGTTTTTGTATGCAGTTTTATTTAGAATGTATGAATTTCTTAAAATCACTCCTAGACTTTCTATGTACTCCTGAGGGAAATATTAACAACATTTGAAGTCTTTAAAAGACATTTGATATGCTTTGATGAAAGATTATGGGCAGCGGTTCTATTATTCTTGCTTTCATGTGCATTTTTAAAGACTTGTTTAGTTGTTTTGAGAATCGCACATTTTGAGTGATTTTTTAGGGGGGAAGCTTACATGAGGGCAGTTTTTAATCAAAGGGAAAAAATCATAGAATGTGATACCTGGATCCACATCTAGAAACTTTTCCTTTAAAGAAATTTAGGATGAAATTGATTCTTTTCAGTGGCAGGATATAGTAATATTGAAGCCTTTATACAACTGTAGATGTACATATAGATCTTATATGTACAATGATTTAAAATCCTTAGAAAGAACGGTCTTTTGCTTTTTGAGATTCACATTTGTAGTACATATTTAGTCAAATATATAATGGATGTACTTCATGTTTTTTTTTTAGGCCAAGTCTATACACTACTGGTGTAATGATTGAGGGTTTATTATTTCCTTCTCAATTTTCAATCATCCTTCCAAGATAGAAAAACATCGTCATATACTGTTGACTGTCAGAAAAATTTGTAAAATATGAATAGAATTGACAGATACCATCATCAAAATTTGAGCGTATTTCCTCGCTAACAAGCTCTTCAAATTTTCCCACATCAAAGAGTAGGTTGAATAAACAGCATGCTTTATATGAAACCCAAATCCACTTTAAATCATGTCCAAGTCCGCCCAGCAACAAGCAGAATTTACTCTAAATTGAATCATCTTTATGTATTTATGTCTCCTGTTTGGATAGCATGTTTGTTTTCATTTGTAATGCAGCCCTGTATTGTTGACATGGATGAAAATGGAGGCATTAAAGTCCACCGTTCATGGCGGAAGTCACTGCCGTGGAAAACGTAATTGAATTCTGAGACGGGGGCTTTCTTGTACTATTTCTATATGGCTCCACTCCTCTCTCTCTCTCTCTCTCTCTCTTTGTCTCTCTATCTCTCTCTCCTTTCATTATTTTTCTCTTTCCCTTCTTTTTCATTTTCATTCACCTGCCCTCTTCATTTTCTTTCTTTTTCCTTTTTTGTTTTCCTTTTGTCAAGCCCCCAGTTAGTCTGATTGATTACAATGTAATACTAGAATTACTCTTTCTCTTTTCCATTTCCTTTGTATTTCCTTTCTCTTTTTCTTCTTTTCCCCCTTCTTTCCTCCATCCTTTTCTCCTCTCTCTCTGTTTAAACTCCCCTCTTCCATTTTTTAAATTCTTTGTCTCTCTGTCTTTCGTATATCCCCCTTTCACTTTATTCTTTTATTATTTGTTTCCCTTTCTTTCCCTCTTTTCCCTTTCTCTTATTCCTTTCTCTTATTCCTTTCTCTTATTCCTTTTGCTGTTCTCTTTCTATCCTAATTATTCTCCTCTCTCTCTTTCTGTCTTCTTCTTCATTCACCTGCTCTCTTCCTTCCTTCTCTCTTTCTCTTGTCCTTCTTTGACCAGCTCCCAGCATGTCTGGGGTACAATGGAATAGTAGTAGAACTGGGTCATCCATCCATCCATAGCATTCTGTGTACACAGTAACCCAAGCCGGTTTCTACATCCCTTCTCATCTCAACCGAGTGAGGTGTTCCCAAAAATAAACAGAGGGTCGCTTGCACTTTCCCTTCCAATCAATAGGGAAAATTTACAAATTTCGAGAAATTAAGAGATTCTCATTCTGTTTTACTACCATCCAGAGACAAATCAACCAGTTACTAACTTTCATTAATTAGCCTCTAAAGAAGTTTAATTGGTTTAGGAATCAACAGCTGAATTTAAACAATCTTATAATCCTGCTTAACTTTTTCATGCATAGTGATTTTCACAAGTCATATGACAATTGAAATAGAGTCGCTGTTTAGCGTAAACCAGTTCATTTTATGCTTCTGAGAAATAGACTTGATTATCTGTTGAGGAAGCTACAGCTTAACCCTCATATTATCTGGCCTAACTTTTGCATGTGCATTAATTTAGGTTTAATGGTCTGTTTTTTTTCTTTTAAGAAACAGTTGTCACAGTTTGAACAGAATCAAATAGAATTGTAAATTGGATGTTTTTGTGTTTTTCGTTTTAAACCTTTTGACTACTAAATCCACACTTTCCCATTGGCTTACACAGGAACAACTTGGTTCCCATAGTAGGTAATGTGTTAACCATATTACAAACATTCTCAAGTCGTCAACACATTTTGATCCTGCTTTGATACTTTTATACTTCAAGAAAAGACGACAATACAAACTGTAATTGATAGTTGAAAGTGCACAGTGTATCTTACAGTTATCCACCAAGATATTTTCAAAGATGTTCTTACGGTGCACTTTGGTTTTCCTTTTTTATTTAGATAACTTTTTTCTTCTTCCCAAGCAAGTCATATTTGTCAAACCTTGGTGGAGTGGTAGCTACCCGCAAATCCTACAAATTAGGAATTAGGCGCGGAGCACTCCGCTAGCAAAATAGAGCTATATCCCAGGATTGTTCTGTACCGGTATTCAAACGTCTGAGTCTGAATTGTGGTGCCATACACCCCCAAAGTCATATTCACACTTGATGAAGTAAACCACCTTTAAGAAATATTTCTATTTTCTTTTTTTAAATACCGCAGCAAAATAAACCGGTATAAGCTTTGTGCACTTCACATCTCTGTTTCATTTAACCCACGGATAAGTCAGTGCCCAGCTAATTTTTTTCATCCCTACATGTTATTTATTTACATGTGAAGTAGTTTTTATTTCATGGCAGTGGTTCTGAGATGCAGTTGACCATGTCATGTGAAAGAGGCTCTAGGATTATATCTAAAAGGTCCCAGTACTTTTGAGGAAGGAGGGGGGGGGGGGGGGAGGGGGTGGAACATTTGTAGCGTCATATTTGGTGAAGAAACCATTTGTATATTGAGGAGAAAATGGGTCAAACTTCTAGCTACCGAAAAGCGATAAACTTCTTTTCACATCTTTTAACTCCCTTTTCTGCATTCTACCTGCCTAATTTGAGAAAGCAAACAGAAATCGGAAATGGAAGAAATCCTTGCATTGGTAGCTCCATGACAAGAGTTAGGAAGCCAAGGTGGCCGGCTCTCTTTCTTAGAGCTGCCATATTTACATTTGATAGGGGGTGGAGTTTCTCACGATAATAAAAGTCCAAATTGTGAGCTCTACTTGGTTTGAAATGGATTGTAGTTTGGGGTCAGCTGTGTGATTGGCTGCTTTTAAAAAGCATAGAATGGAGGGTGGTGACTGGATTTTTTTTTTGGAAATTCAAGAAATTTGAAAACTGATTATACCTGTTCAACAATAATAACAATATTGATAAATCATGATTTGTAAAGTGCACTTTATATCGGCCTGTAAAGGCACCAAAGGCACACAGAAGTTGTTTAAAAAAACTAACAAAATTATGATGACGGTAAAATAATCAGATAAAATATATGATAGATTGTTGCTAATATCAGTGCATATGAATAACATTAAAAATACATGGAACATGTCAGTTGTGCCCCCTTGTAAAAGAAGAAGAAAAAAAACACATTGTTTTTAGTCTCAAGACAAGTTAGGAAACGAATAAGAATGATGCAAACAATCGCACCCTTTCTTTAGCCTCTTTACATCTTGTTGACCCAGATATATTGATATGCAATCCGTTATATTATATTCCATAGCTCCTCTCCGCGCTAGAGGAATTTTTCAAAGATTTTTTATTTCGCTCACACAGTCAGCAGAGGAAAGTTTATATAATGTAATCATATGTATGCGTATATTTCCTAACTGTGGGACAGTGTCTAGTTTTGAAAAGAGTAAAGATTCTTTGAGGTTAGAATAATAGAATATGGGAAACAGAAACATTGGCCACTGTAGACAGTTTGCCTTTCTAGAAGGTCCTACAAAAAAAAAAACAGTTCTCTCTTGAGAGAAAAAAACCCATAAAAACAATAACTATAACAATAACAACAAACAACATACAACATGAATTCTTGGAGTATTCTACGAAAGTATCATAGTCATTTCCCCCAACTACCTTCTCAAAATTCTTTCTTTTGTCATCTTCCTAATCTCTGCAATAAAAAGGGGTATCTATTCACTTTAAAATCCTATGACAATTCTGTTTTCCTAAATGTTTAAGCTGTAGCATACATTAATAACTCCTTTAATCTCTAATGCTTTAATCCATTGTGGACACCACATATTGTGGATTGAAGGAAACTGAGAACAGGACAATGATATGATCTATTGTGTCACAGACTCCACAGTAGTATTTAAAGTGTGTTCAAATCTATTCTAGGTATATTCTGTACTGATGTGGGAACAATTTATCATCTGCTAGGCTGCAAGAGGTTGATATTTCAGGGTATACTATAGATGCTTACAGGAAAAAGAAAGAATATGATATCCTGATGTATAGTGGTGATAAATATGTTAAGCTAATGCCCAGATATCTTGTTCAAATTTCCTGGAGAAAGCCTTCCTGAATTAGTTTACCATACATGTATATATTTGTATTGTTTCATGTCTTATGTTGCCCTCAAGTACAGATCTAAGCTATTCAAAGAATGAATATCAACTTCGTTAAAGTAGAAATTTATCCTATATATACACAGACAATGTACATGTAAATCTCATATAAATTCATAATTTAGGCAAATCCTTTTTTTTAAATATATTTTCATTTAAATAATCCTTTTATAGGATTAGAAAACTTCTTAATTGTCTCCATATAGATATTGTATCCATCACTTGTTCATCCCATTTCTTCTGTTCAATCTTGTCCTCCTACATTCCCATAATAATAATACAATCCTAGCTTTATCAGTATTAGAACTGATCTTACTGAGGGCACTACAATCATATGATTACCCCTTCAGTAGCTTAGGAAATAATTATTGAAAACAAACAAAAAAAAACTTGCAAAAAAAATCCAATAACAAATGTCTCCAAACAATGTTCTATCATCTCATAAAATGCAATGGGCATTCACCCTAAGTTTTCTATTTCCAGAGTCAACTGCAGAAAGAAAAATTGAATTAAGCCAATTATGACCCCAATTTCAGAACCCCTCCTGGGCAGGGTTTGTTACCATGACAACTTGTTGGTCACTGGTCAGCAGGAGATGGGGCTTCAAGCCTTGCTGTCTGTTACATGGTCTTTCTCCACTAATGTCTGCCAGAATGTTGTCTTGGTGGGAAAAGTGTCCCATGTGAATGGTGATCTAATGTTCAAGTGCTGTGTACTTGCTTGATGGCCAGTTGAATACAATGCAGATTCAAGAAAATTAATTACCTACAAATGTACATGACATGTATTCAATTTCTTGAAAGCAGAAGTGTTTTAGGGGCTACATTTTCTAGTGCTTATAATACATCAAATACATTGAATACATTCATGATTCATGTACATTTGTAGGTAATTAATTTTCTTGAAACTGCATGGATATCAGTTTTTACAAAATTGTCTGCTAGTCCAGTTACGAAAGGGCTCTTTATGAAATAAAGTAGAGAAGAATGAATGATTCTGCAGATACATTGTATATATTGGACCTAGAGAAATGGTAGGGCCTATAGATAACCAGAGGCAGCAATCTATTCTTGTTCGGGTCCAAACTTTTGACAGAACAAGTTGGTGGACATGAGATGGACAAGATCTATGAAGACGGCATGCCAGGTCTCATAATACAGGTCACGACCTCTACCACCGAAATATTCCATTCTCTCACGTTTAGATGTGTAGTTATCAGAATAAAAATGTTTTGGGGCATTTTATCAATAGCAAGGTAAAAGAAAGAGCAATGTTTGTGTCAGCTGAGTGATTTATTTGGTTTCTATTTCAGTTTTTTTATTTTTTTTATATTTTAGGTCCTTATTTTGTTGATACACATGTCAAATGTGGCAATTTTGTAATGCATAGTTCATGATATGTTTTTAATGCTTTGACAATTAAGATAAACTTTATTGACTAGCAAGCCAGTAGGGCGTTAAATCAGCTGCTTTAACACAGAGTTAGGGCGTTAAATCAGCTGCTTTAACACAGAGTTAGGGCGTTAAATCAGCTGCTTTAACACAGAGTTAGGGCGTTAAATCAGCTGCTTTAACACAGAGTTAGGGCGTTAAATCAGCTGCTTTAACACAGAGTTAGGGCGTTAAATCAGCTGCTTTAACACAGAGTTAGGGCGTTAAATCAGCTGCTTTAACACAGAGTTAGGGCGTTAAATCAGCTGCTTTAACACAGAGTTAGGGCGTTAAATCAGCTGCTTTAACACAGAGTTAGGGCGTTAAATCAGCTGCTTTAACACAGAGTTAGGGCGTTAAATCAGCTGCTTTAACACAGAGTTAGGGCGTTAAATCAGCTGCTTTAACACAGAGTCAACGCCTCCTGTCTGTCAATCTCGATCTCAACAAAAATTACTTTTTGTTATGTTTTGCATGGACTTCAGGCCCCTTTGGCTTGCAAAAATGACTTTTTAATGTTATTTGATGTTCCAGCAAGTTTTATTTCAATACATATAAGAGTTAATTATTTGAGTATTCTTGTTCTAGATGTTAGTCATAGTGGCAGTCATCTACAATGTATATGAAGATATATTGATAATGTTACGGGCATTTAATCAATTGATAAATTGATGTTTAAAGGTTAATCTGTTCTTGCTCTCAAAAATTTGACTCATTATTCCTAGAACGAAAATTAAGCAGTTTTTTACTTGATCATTGATTAATGACAGCTAATACATCTGTCTGATTTTAATCCTCGCTCATTTTTCATTGGTGTTTTGGTCCCTTTTTTGCTTATGCTGTCGGTCTGATGTACTTAAAAAGCAGGAGACTTCCAAGTATTGTGACAGTTTCTTGCTTCTAAACTGCTATCATGAACAAATCATGAAATGTTCATGTCTTTTCCTCTCTTATGACATAATATAATATGTCTTGATAGGTAGAAGGGCATTAGTTAGCTCATATCAGAGTTAATGTCCTTTTGACCCTCACCAGATGATATTTCATATCTCATCTCTCATCATATAATACCCTGGGGTATCTTGACACAAACCATTAGGGCACTATGTACGTAAGGCTTGTTGATATATCATCCGTTGAGAGCCAGAAAGATGTTAACTCTATGTTAAAGTATGGGAGTTTTACATCGTCCTTCTTGCTCCGTTTAGACAACATTGTCTGTTGAGAACCAGAAGGGCTTTAACTTTGTTAAATGATATAAGTTGATGCCGGTCTGGGTGGAAGCCAGAACGGTGTTAACTCATGCAGTTTAAAGAGAAGGTTGAGTTCTGGGAAGGGGTGAAAAATAATTTGTGAGCGTTATAATCATTGTATTATGCTAGTGTGGAAGAACATCAGATAAAATATGTTCCATGAAAAGCATGGTTCTTCAAATGCCTTAATATTCTGAATATGGCATGTAACATCATACAAATTGGGACAGATTTTTATGCCACATGTTTGTGTAGTCCGATATACATGTTTCTGTGTACAGTGTTTGTAACTTTACCAAGACTTGGCCAAATTTCTTATCATTTTGATGATTCCAGAACCTTGCAATACACACAAATTCTTATATGCTAGATGATCAACCTTTTCTGATCAATTCCACAACGTTTTTTTCACAATGCAATCATATGACCAGAACTCGACTTTATCTTTAAGATAGAGTTTCAGCCTTTTCACACACAGCTAAAATTCTATAAACATGACTAGTATAAACGTGTTTCGAACGTGTTTAAACTAATCACGAGCCTTTCACACACAGAAATTTCGGTGCGATCGTTAATCGTTTCGTGATTAACTACTGCTCGTAAAATGCGCAGTAGTGCCATTGCGCATTGAAGGTCATGTCACATCAATCAAAGCGCATGCTCCATCCAGTTTAAACACGTCTGAAACACGTTTAAACAAGAATAACCTTTCACACACAAAATGTCAAGCTCACTAGATATGAACTTCGTATCTGCAGCCTGCTTTTAGGGGCGTATGGATCGCGACTTCGTATCTATCCCAACATCGTATAAACGATGTTCACACTGGGAAATTTTGTCTATAAACATGTTTAAAACTTTACGATGATTCTAATCATCTCTAGATACGATGAATTTTAGCTGTGTGTGAAAATGCTGCATAACACCCTTCAGGCTCTCAGGGTATGCTATACATATGCTCTATCAACCTGTAAATAGTAAATGATATCATCACTGCCCCCTCTCATCTAGAAAGAACCCCTATCCTGGATTATCAATAGTCTAGAAGGATTAATGATGATACATTCTGAGACTTCTCAAGCATGACAGTCAAATCCTCGGGATGAGCTCTTGTTTTCCTCACTCCCCATCAGCTAGACATGCCTTCTCAAAATCTCTTTACTATCATAACAACACCATAGTGATACAGTCACACTGCCAAACAGACTCTGAAAGGGTTTGGTCTAGAGGAGTCTATCTACTGTCCATCTGATGTTAGTTACGTTGGTATGACTGGGATTATATCTTTAATAACTAGCTCAACTTCAGAAATTTAGATGTCTCTTTCTTTACAGATTGCTCTAAAATGTTGGACTTAGTGTTTGAATATTTGTTAGAATATTTCCTGAAAATTTCTTGTCCAATCTTTTGCACATTTGCAAGATTATTGTTGGGCATTATTGGGTCTGTTCTGTAAAGTGGTAAATCCGAGCATTGTTTGACTTGGTCCAAAATGAAGTAAGATCTGAACATTGATTCAGGCAAGACTAGTCCTGCTCCTATAACTACATTATAGCGATGCCCTGCTATGGGCTGATAATGTAATCTTGAGGATTTAATCTTTTAAAACATATCTATCATTGATACAGTTCATTCCTTCTAAACCTTTCAATATCTGTTTTCTTATCTTTCATGGATAACAATTAGTTCATCCGTTCTGTAACTGCACATATACCTTTCAATCTCTCTGTTTTGCCACCCCAAGCTATATGACATGAGTAGTATCTTAATATAGCTGGTCTGAGCACTCCGAGATCATCCTGATGAGTTTTGATGCATTCTCAACATTTGTCAAAGTGACAGTCAAATCTGAGATGATCCCCAAAGGTCCAATCCTCACACAACATCCTCTGAACTGTACTGGTACTCCTCTTCTTCTCTGGTTCTCCCCTCCTCTCCCCTCCTAGACCTCTGTCTCCACTATCAATACACATACTGTTACTGTCTGCGTATAGGTACATCTTGCTGTTAACCCATAGGCTTCATACTGGACCCCCCCCCCTTGTGTTACCCTTGTCCATGTCATGGATGGAAAACCCTTCTTCTTCTAATCTTGTAGAGATTCCCAATTTACCTTTCCTTCTCTCTCTCTGTTGTTTTTTTTTTGTCCATTCGATTTGGAAGCGCCCCTCCCTCTTGCTACGCCACTTCATGTATGTTTGAATAACCAAGTAACCCAACCCTGGTGAAATCATCTTTCATCACTCCTACATGGATCCATGTTTGCTGAACAAGATCTCATGTTCCCTGTCCACCTGTGTACCTAATCAAATGCAACTCTGCCGCAAATCAAATGAAGTTTAGAAGGCCACGTTCAATCTACCAAATTGAGATAAATTGTGCAACAAGTTTAGTGGAACAAGGTTTACAAGGTAGAACCGTGATCCTCAGAGGGTTGGGATTAAGTTGTCATGTTCAGGTGAAGGATAGAGACATCTAAAGGTGACTACCATCTCTTATCCAAGCTACTGAATGAGATGGAATGGCTTTCACATTAGTAGAGTAGTCCTTTTGCATGGCCAGATTGGTTACAAGAAAATGATGAAGTCACGAAACATAAGCAAATTCTGAAATGTCTGAATTTCTTATACCCTTTTCTAACTGCACTGATTTTCATCGGATGCATCCGGACGCATCCGATGAAATGGCCAGTTAGAAAGCAACAGAGGAGAAAAAGGCGATTAAATAGCCGATGAAAAGAAGAGAAATAGGCGATTAAATTCTCCTGCTCAAGAGCAGGAGAAATTCTCATTCTATCTGTGTGACACCGATGAAACGGCAAGTTAGAAAGCGTTCGGGAGAAAAAGGCGATTAAAATAGCGATTAAAATGGTCAAAGGTCGCAGTATACGCGCGCTTTATCGTAACCAGCTGTACGTGTTTGTTGACTTATGGTTGTACATGCTGCATGCTACATGTAGCTAGATGGAGCGCAGGCTTAATAATTATGCAATAATACTTCACTTCCGGCAAGGGCTCGCCACAGCGAGTGAATTTCACCGGCAGTTAGAAAGCGACAGGGGGAAAACTACGGTTTCACCTTTGTTTACATAAGGAAAATTCAATCAGTATTTTCATCGGTGTGACTCCGATAGAAGCCAGTTAGAAAGCAGTATTAGATGGAATCATTGAAAAGATGGAAATAAAGTTCATTTACTTCTCATACATTATATCTCAGTCATTATTAATTCATTAAAGTTTGAATCTATGGGTTGTTGCAAGGTCAGATACATCTTTGACAAGCTGTTTAGGATATGTAGAGCAATACCTATGAATTTATGTGTCAAATTTATTGAAATTGCACTTTATTAAAGAAAAACTTTCCCATGAATTGTTGATATCAAAATAACCAGCAATTCAACAAATGTTAGGCTTGCATGAGTCAGCCTTCTCCATTGATAAATATCATGATAAGAAATGGCATACTGATGTGCTCAACTGAAGATGATTTCATCTATTGAGATTTGAGAGCTCAAAGGGATTACATCATATCATATACAACAAGTTAGTGCCCTTCTGTCTCTCAACAGATGATATTCATTATTTACACAGTCTCGTTGATGCATTCATGTTTTGATGATCACATCAATATGTTTTACATGTTGAAGTTGACCCTGAGGATGTCTATGGAAACATCCTTTCCCTCCCATGTTCTAGACAGACAAATACACAGACAGACAGACAGACAGACAGAGAGACATAAGAGGAGCTTAATGACTTCTTCAGTACCGTCTGTAGCACATGCTGTTTGCACATGTGAGTGGATTGATCGAGGTTCAAGATCTGTCCGGTTTTGGGTTCAAGTTTGTGAGCCCTTTTTCTCATCGTTTGTTTAAGAGAGGAGAACGTGGAGCGGTGCCCTTTGAAGAGAGTCTTTAATGGCTAATCTGATACTGTTTGTAGGACACAATAGAGATCACCAGACAAGAGTTGGCAATAAAAGAGGAAAGAGTTTGAAGGATCTGTGTTTCTTTTTTGAAAGACAACGTGGAGCTGATCATGCCCATTTTCTTTTCTGTTGTTTGTTTACGCTGGGTACCATATTATTTTAGGCTTTTAGAATGATTATGTCCTAAGAAGGATCATGGTTGATTTATGGTTGTATGGCTTTGAGCTTTTATATCTGTTCTGATTAGGCGTGTCTGCACTATCTCGAGATTGCCAAATATCCAGCTATTTGAACTATCGCGATCGCACACTATCCAACTATTTGCGTCTTCATTAGACCGAAGTAGCAAATTAGCTGGATAGTTGGTCGGGATAATATCCCAAGATATCTCGGTCTAGTTTGCAAAATATCCCACTATTTCCCAACTAGCGGGATAGTTTGCGACCGTCTTCATTAGACCGAAGTACGGAGTCAAATATCCCGATCCCATCATGCACAACGATTTCCAGTTTTCCTCGCACAGTATGCGATCTATACACTGGCCTCCGCTCAGCTAGTAAACATGGAAAACCGCAAACTAGACCGAGATATCTTGGGATATTATCCCGACCAACTATCCAGCTAATTTGCTACTTCGGTCTAATGAAGACGCAAATAAGCTGGATAGTTTGCGATCGGGATAATTCAAATAGCTGGATATTTGGCTATCTCGAGATAGTGCAGACACGCCTATTGTGATGCTTTGAAATTTGAAATCCCCCATCACCACTGGCATTAGAAGTTTCTATTTGTTGTTGTTATTGTTCTTTTTCTTCTTCCTCATAACTTCATCATCATCATCATAATCTTTATCATTATTCAAAAAGATCCTTTATCTCTCTTTTGTTATCTCTTTCCAATAATGTTCTTCCATCTTTATATCCATATGTCCCAACTATTATCATCCTTGGCGTAAACTATGTTTTCAGGCTCCAATTTGACTCAAAGACGAAACCAGTGTTCAGTTTCCACCAGTAATTTTCTGTGCCTTTTTATTAATACTGGAAGTAGAAAAATGAAATGAAAATAGAGGGATCATTTGAAACTGAAGAGTAAGGTTAAGAACATGATGAGTGTCCTGTCAAGACTGTTTCGTCACTTTCCAGAGTGAGAGTTCCCAGGATGTGATTCCGGGAGACGGCGCGGCCCTGGCCCTGTGTGTGGCACGGAGAATACCCGCAGTCCGTCCATCGATTGATCGTCTGACAAACCTCACCCCGGAGCTACCCCGCTGGTCACAGCAAGCTGCATTCAAAAGCGCCAGATAATAGAAGAAAACAGGATAAAATTAAGTCCCGGTTAAATACCTAGTGTGTTCCTTTAGTGGCTCTTATGGCTACTGGAAGACAGGGAACCCTACACCAGCCTCTGATTGTGCCTGAAATAATCCTATTCAATACTTGTTTGCCTTGCTAATGGAAAGGGCTCGTGGGGACATACCATCCTGCTTCTCCTCATCACACTTCCATGAAAGAAATAACGGGCAACAAATAAAGTTTAGCTGATGTGGGATAAATAGTGAAAAAGATTAGCTGGGCTACAAAGTCTTGGAGAATGGGAAAATGTTTAGATTTTCTGCTCAAAATGTGAGAAAAATGATTTATTAGAAAGTACATTGACGATTTGTATCAAAGGGTGAATATAGGTAGGCCCATTTAGCCTGTTTTCGAGTCTGTGTTTTCCCTGCAGACAATAAAATCCTATAGAATGCTTTAAGGTTTCCATCAGAGATCCAATCCAGAGAGATTATCGAATCTTAATTACATAGACAAGAAAACAGCTTTCATTATTTAGCTGACTTTCCTTGAAATGTTATTGTTTATTTTCCAACTTTGTAAGCTGTATTGTTTTTAATGCATGCGAGACAAATTGTGGAATTTTACCATACTCGTTCTGGAGACGATATAGGTACAGATAGAGCATGATTCCTTTTGAAAGAATATGTGATATACTTATCTTGAGTGAATGAATGTTTACTTCTAACCGTACCAATCAAACTGGTCGGGACCTGCATGCTCCGCTAGCTGTGCCTGTTTATACCTGTAGTTATTTTCAAAAAGCCAGCGGATGCTTTGTTTTGGGATTGTATATTCACTTCCAGACAAGCATGCCCTCACAATCACATGGTGTACGGTATTATTTACAAAAGGATGATATGTTGTGGTGAAGTCCCTCTCGAAATCATGTGTTGATGGAGTTGTACCACAACAAAAGATCTTGTTATCACATTATCACATGGGGCCCTAGCAGATTTGCAGAGGGAGGGGGAGGGGACATAACCAGACACTGCCCCCACCCTTTGAAACCCTAATGCCATACTTTACCTGCCAAACTATAAGAATGTGCCCACTCCCTTAAAGGTAATACAAAGTTTTGGTATGGGGTCATGAATTTGGTTCAAATGAACATATTGGAAGCATATACGATCCTACAATATTCAGTGATCGTTGTCGCGGTCGAAATCGACTCTAAAGTTATGAAATTGTAAATAATAAACACTTTATATTGAATAGCTCTCTCTCAAGGTCAAGATATTAATTAAGCTATAAACCAATGTTTATTGACTAAAATTGACTGATTAGCTATTCTCGTTCGGAAATTATATACCACAACTACATACTCTGAGATTTTCATGGTCGCAGCTACCATTGTACGGCCGTAGGAGCTATTTTAAATTTATCAAAATTTACCGGGAGCACCAGTAAATCTTTATATTCAATTTTTCTCGAAAGCAGAAGTGTGTTAGGGGCTAAAATTTCTTGTGGGTTTAATACATCCACAGGGGCATCCAAATATATTAAAATTGTAAATAATCACTATCCATCCATTTTTCAAAATTTCCCAAAACTTTGTAATACCTTTAAGGTTAAAATCGGTAAAGCTTTATTTAAAAACATTGTCTTTTGGTTAGTTTCTTTTTGGAACTTATTAGAAAAGTTTCATAATAATGTGCCCCCTCTTTTACACAATCCTGGATACACCCCTCCCTGCATATGAGAAACATAACGGAGTGGAAGTAAATGTTATTCTTCCCATGAATGACACATTGATAGGTCTATGAAGCCTTGGAATGACATGTTTGGAATACGATGTGCAAATGTTATCTCAACACCATTGTCACCATGTGTGCTGTCTAGTGTTGAATCCAAACATCAATAGAATTCATGAGTGTTTGTACTGACAACATACTTATGTGTGCTCCGTGATGGTGGTGTAGCAGTCTTGTACTAAAACTTAAAGATTCATTTCCTCTAAATTTAATAAAATTCTTTGTTTTTAACGTAAAAAGTTAAACTGATGTGATTGAGAAAAATGCAAAGGACTTTGGACTAATTTTTCTTTTAATCAGCCCACTTCGTTATCAAATTACTTTTTCTCCAAATAATTTAGGAAAAAAACTTGTATAGAAGCACTAATAATAGCCAAAGTGTATCTCCAAATCATACATGTACTCTCATGAAAATTTGTCTCTCCTCTAAAGAATTCATGCTGCATTTACTGCGATTATTTTTATAGGGGATGAGATACTTTAGGTGAAGATATCCTTGTTTGAATCCCTAATGACTTTTTAAAGAGGCAATTAACATTTGTTCCAAACGATGTCCTAGGGAAAGGTTTCCATTAAAGTGTGGTGAATTGACATTTAGAAAATAGCAACTGCTTGCTAATCAGAAGCCATGGTCGTTTCAAAGATCAACTACTTTTTGAGAAAGTGGTTTACAGCAAGATTGAACTGATGAAAATTCATGTATTTTTCACATTGGCAAGTTTTTAGAAAGTTGACACTGCAGAATAATTTTCAGGCTAATTATAACGGAATACTCTAATAAATACTGCTAAAATTCTCTACAGGCTCCCGACCCTGCCATTTTCTGCAATTTCACTTACAAAAAGCTCAAGTTTCTTTTCTCTGCTTATATTTTGTAATAAATGTTTATTTGTTGGATCTTATTCTTGACCAAGAATTTTTTTTCAACAAAATCTTCCCATCATATTAATAATATTCTCATCAGAATGTGTATGGGATGATCTTTATTTGTTTAGATATGATCTCTGTTTTTAGTTGATAGGCATCATCCTGTTTATGCACAGTTCACCAGCATTGTGTCTAAGTTGACAGATTATTTATCAGCAAACTATCTGTTTGCTTTACAAACTTGAATTTCAGAATCTTTATAGTGAAATGGGTTGTATGGGAAAAGAAAATATTTCATGAAGAGGTGCCGAAAAAGTAACAATTTTATTTCAAGTCAATAATCTTATACAAACAGTAGTATTGATAACACTCTTTCTTGAATGTGGCCATGACTAAATATTATTTTAAGATAAGGCTAGATAGTGTATACTAAATGTCTGTCAAGTGATTGATGGATGTTTATGAGGAGATGTGAATATGAATCAAGAATTATTAAGCCTTGACAAGTATTGAAAGGACATTGTAAATAAAGTCAATGAACTGATGAAAGCAAAATTTGGCATATTTTAGAAATCAATAAAGTATAAATAAACACTGATTCAAATGTATTGTGAATAGATCCACTATCAATTTAGCATCTTTTAGAATAAAAAATGTTTGAACACAGTTTGAATTGTGATTATGATCAATACATTTTAAACTCAGACAATTGCAAATGAAATAATAATGAATCATATCTTCATGAGTTGAGGTAAGAAAACTTAGTATCTTTTTAAAATCAATTACATTTCAACACAAAGAGTTGCAAAAACCTTCCCAATTCCATCAATATTACATGTTTCACTTTGAAGTCTTCATATGCTCAATAAGATTGTGAATTTTATTACATAGATGAAATACTATCTTATGCATCTTTAGTGTAGTGTAGAATGTATTTGCATTGTGGGATGAGAAAATATACAAAATTTCTTGAAAGCGAGGTGAGCCCAAAAATAACAGGATGAAAATATGAAAATGTATATACCATTCATGATTTGTAGGATTTTGATTGTACAGAATAGCTATGAGATTACTGTTGAGAGATCAAATCTCTTTATCGGCATTTCATCAAAGGGTTTTTATGATATAGAAACCTCCTTTAGGGATTAACTCCCTGTTTGTGTTGTTCTGTGTTTGTTGGTGGTTCTGGGGTTTTGCATTATTGTCTTCGATATTCTAGTCATATATTGAGAATATCAAATTTGTATGAGAACTATAGGCTAGAGGAGTAGAGGGGCATGGCTGCTGTGGTCTCTAAGCCTTCTTCCACCCATTTAACTTAAAAGTGGGAAATAACAAAGTTCCAATTTGATGCAACATAAGAAAAGTGATGCCCATATTATCGATTTGGGGAAAGAAGAGAAATCTTCTGATAATGTATTTCATTGTGAAGTTGGTCAAGTTAAAACTATTATTTTTTACCAAAAAATTATATTTGTTAGATTATATTAGGGACTAACATTTGATATACTCTCAAAAGCTGTTATATACTCTGTCTTAGAATTTAAACTATTTTTTTTTCTTTCTCTTTTTTTTAAAAGAAAGATAATTTTCATTTGGTTTTTAGCAAATTGTCACTGTTTTGTTAGAATGTGATTACCTTAAACCACATTTTTTAGTGACTGCATGATGACAATTCTCAATGAATCAATTCAATTCATCATATAAAATATAAATCAAAAGGTAAAGTATTATAAATATTGATGAAGACAAAGAAAAGGGATGCTAACCAAATATGTGTGCTTTGAAAGGTGAGGCTCCCCTGAATACAAACCAGTAGTTGTAGCAGTTTCTCAACCTGAAGCTTCATTGCAACTTCTCAACAATATGTCTAACTTCCACCATCTCTCTTTCATTCTTCTCAGGTGTACCTCTATCCACACAATGGGGTCAGCAGGGTTATTTCTACCCGATCCAGGTAGCTCAGTTTGGTCTGAGTCATTACAGTAAGAACCTGACAGAGCGCCCTCCTAGGGTCACCATGTACGAGGATGTCGAGGGTCATGACCTCTCCAGCTGGTCAAATCCTAGCCCCAACGGAGAAATCAAGATCGTCACCAGTGAGGAATTAGATTCTCATGTCCTGGAGTTTAAAACCACAGGTTCGTTTTAAAGCACATTTTATACTTTGTTCATAAGCCTCCTCCCCCCCCCCCCCCCCCCTTCCAAAAAAATAAAAAATAAAAATAACGATAATAATTAAGTAATTGATGGTGATGATGATAATGAGGATGAGGAGGATTTTTGTCAGATTTCTTTCGCCTTTTTTTTTGGGGGGGGGGGGGGTACTAAATAGAAAGATAGTGTATTATGAAGTCTTGTTAGCTTTGGTTGACCAATAGAAAAGGGGGAGACTGTCTTCGTTGATTTTTGTCACACATGCATGCAGTGTATTTCAACTCCAACCAGTGTGACTGCATGTCTGGGCTATTGTTCCTTGGAAACAAAAGAGTTATAGTTTTCCGAGATTCTATTTACACAATTATTGTTGGGATGGAACAGACAGTTTTCTTGATATGTATTATGGGTCCACTTTTGTTTTTTCTTGTCCTCCCATGAAAGTCTTTACATTTGGATGATACAGGATTAAGAATACCTTTTCATCAAGTTTCTCCCAAAGTGTAGTTCCAGAACCAGAACTAAAGAATACTTGTAAAGGTTTTCATGGTCTATGGTCACTGGACTAGGGAACACAAGGAACAGGAGTTTGAATCCCTGCCACTGCACTAGTGTCCTTAGGCAAGACATGAATCTACTTGTTTTAAAAAATATGTTATAACTTCCACCATGTGCCACACTGTACCCAGGTAAAACAAGATTGGTTCCCGGCAGGAATCAATTCCATGAAATGCTAGGGTGCCTTAAAGCCCATCTGTACTAGTTGGACAAGGGGGATTAGACCTCCCTGCAATGTCACTGACAGGTGGTTGTCTCATTAAATCAGCTCTCAATTAACATTAGAAAAAGAGGATCATGGGGTACCAACAGGCACCCATCAGGCATTGATTGCTATATACAGGGTGTAAGTAGCTATAAGTATTGCAGTGGGGCTTTAACAGCAGCCATGATACATATTATTATTATTATCAGCTTTATGTAATCCATTTCATTTTACTTACTATTTTCAGGTGACACCAGTCCGTCTTCCAGCAGTGTATGGTCCCACTCATTGGATACCAAGTCAGACTTTGTCATTGCGTTTGATCTCAAGTTGCTAGGCAACGCATCCATCACCATCGTGGCCGAGAGCGAAGAACAAGGTCGCATCATCAGTCTCGTCTACACCACGGACGATGACGGCTTCGTCATAGGGAACAGGAAGGTCACGTACGGTCTCGGACCGGTCACCCAGTGGCGTAGGATTACAAGAGCCTTGCAAATAGACTACAGAAAAGCAATGGCGTCGCTCAGTACTCTTAAATATAAATTAACTCGCAAATTTATTCTGCAAAGATTGCTTCGGATTGAGCTGAGAGGTCACGGGTTCATCGATAATATTGAAATTGCAACCTCGCTTCATATGTACCATTTTTACGATGCAGCTGATTGGTTAGTTCATCATCAGGACGAGCGAGGTGGATGGCCGATAATGGTGGAAAGAATACTAGACGATAAGATGTCATTATCACCAGGTTGGTATTCTTCTATGGCTCAGGGACAAGCCATGTCCGTCCTGACGAGGGCCTACATCAAATCCAGGAGGAAAAAGTATATCAAAGCAGCGCTTCATGCGGCGCGCCTCTTTCAGATACCGTCCGCGCAAGGTGGTGTCCTTGCCAGATTTATGGACAAGTATACCTGGTACGAGGAGTACCCGACATCGCCAGGCTCGTTTGTCTTGAACGGTTTTATTTACAGTATGATCGGTTTGTACGATGTGCTTAGCGTAGCCGATGTGGAGGAGAGCAGGGAGAGCCGGCGATTGTACGACGAGGGGATGGTCTCGCTAAAAGCAATGCTGTTGCTGTTCGACATGGGCACAGGGACGTTGTATGACCTGCGACACTTGGCGCTGGGGAAAGCCCCTAATGTCGCGAGATGGGATTACCATGCTACGCACATCAGTCAGCTTCAGCTGCTGGCATCGATAGATCCAGATCCTATCTTCAAGGAGACAGTGGCAAGGTGGATAGGATATACAAAAGGAAAAAGAGCAAGACATAATTAATTCCACCATTGCGAAAATAATAATAATCGTGTAGTGTGTTGTGGTCTCAACTCATCTAATGAGTATTGGAACTTTGGGTTGTTCCCCAAAGGGTATATTCCAATGGAATGGAATATCTAATTTTCCGCAGTACTGGTATAGATGTCCAAATTTGAGACAGAGGAGGAAACTAAAACAGTATTAATATTGAACTCATGTACTATGTTATAATGTCATTGATGAGAACAAATTTGAGAATACAGAGTTCATTAATTTATTTTCAAACTTAGAGAATTTGATTGTAAGTTGCATTTGAATGACAGACTAGTTTGGTTATTATTCTAAAGTATATTTAGATAATTATTGCTTTGATACTCCATTTGTTGCCAAACAATTCAGCATTATAATGTAGTTATTCATAGTACATGTTGGGTACTCTTACATTGGTAGAATTTGATTTTTAATTTCAAGTGTTTATGTATGTGGTTATTTTGGTAAATAATGATGAGGTTTTGTATATATTTTATGCATTTTATGAATATTTTGTCAAAAACCATGCACAAATATTACTAATACGGGGAAACACTGCACCATTATGAAGATCGTTCTATGTATCGTTCAGTTGGTTATATCAATAATATTGGCAAAAATACAAAATATCTCCAAAACAATTTTTCCTTGCCCCTCATCTGAATATCACTAGCTTTGTATGCTGAAAATAAGCACCTTTATTTCAAAGTAAAGCTGAGAAACAGCTGATTATATATGAAAAGCTCTAAAAGTACTATAATTTTGTTATATCTGGCGATGTTATTCCTTGTTTCTTAGTGACATCTCAGATACAGAAAACAAGTCTTGATATGAACACAGTAATATGGACTTGTTGAGAAAATGTATAAGGATGGTTAAAATCATTAGGAGTACAATGCAATTCAATTTCAATTTCAATTCAATTTATTGTACAATATTGGAAATGTGTTTTGCTCAAATTTTACAAATGTACAAAGAATCAAAATAACTTTACAAACATAATGACAAAGAAATCATTCAGAATATTTCTAAACAGTAGTTTTCTGATGATTTACAGTATACAATTGATTAACTGCTGCCAGTATATAAACTTAGATCTGTAGATACTTATTGAATTTAAACAGCACTTTCATGTTGAATTATTCTAGGTGATTGTACTGTTCCTCTTTTACTTGTGCTCCCTATCATTATATAATATATATATATATATATAGGTGGGATTGTTGTTTCTGAAATCTCTATTTCATTTCCCTTAATAACAGTTGTTTAAACTGTCACAATATTTACACTACTTTTAACTCGGTTCTCCAAATTCAATCTGTTTGAGTGGCCTGAATTCTACCAATTCTAATTTTTTTTAAACACCTCACAAAAATTTCTCCTTTGAGAGCGCAGCATAGACAAGGCTTGAAAAATGGAATAGTATTGCAATATTGAGTAGAATGTGGTCCAAAATGTCCTGCCTTTTCATATGCTGTATATATCCCATAATAATATGTGGTATGCTTAAGAATAAATTATTATTTGGTGCTTGTACTATTTAAGTAAGTAAACCATTTCATTCACCTTGGTATTAGATCGCCATGACAACTTGTACTGCTTATATGTAAATCAGTACTGCCCAATGCTGTTTGTTATCTACATTTACAGTAGATACAGAAATTTAGACAAGTGCAGGAACAGTCAAATCTGCTTTAGTGACCACCTGTCTACAAAGACCACATTTTGTGTTTCCCTTGAAAATGGTTTCTCATTGAAACATGTACTAAAGGAACCTGTCTACAAAGACCACTTTTTGTGTTTCCCTTGGGCGGTCACTATAGACAGGTTTAAATGTATTTTGATTTTCCTGATTGGAGGTTTTGGATAATGATACAAATACTACAAATTGTAGTTTTGGTGCCTGGAAGTCTTTTTTTTTTCATAGTAAAGCCCAAATTGAATTTAAAGTTAAGACAGTCATATACCAGGTCTGTTGTCAGGATGATATCGAGGTGATTTCCTTGTACATTGAGTCTTGCAATACCTCAAAATGTTGATTTTATTATGTGTTTGTTAACACTTCATAGTGATGAGTTGTATTCTAAAAGTCATCTTCTATGTTCATTTGATAGTTGTGGGCTAAGCTAGACCAGGATAAATTGTTTGCCTGCCTCATTCAGAACAATATTATTTTCACAAGAAAAGATTTTATGCATACAGATAAAGATGTAAAGATTTTCCTTTGTCGTTGTTTGTGATATTAGAGAGAACATTCATCAAAAGAGTTTTACAGTACTACAGGAATTTGTAGGTTTTATTTTTAACTCTAACAATTAAAAAAAAGTTAAACTAGGGTCAAATACTGAAGAAGGAGAATTTTGAATAAGTTTCATTTTATTTGTCTTTTCAGACAAAAATGCAGACCTTTTTTTTTAACTATACCCTATTTTCAAAACAGAATGAAATGGGTGTTAAATGGTGCTAGGCTAAGCTCTTGGCTAAGCTGCTAGATTGTTTTTAGTTTTATGATGGTGTTTAGGCAAAGAAGTCCTAGAAAGGATGGTTTTTAATGAGCTAGATCAAAACAGGAAAGTAATCTATGTGTGATTAATAACTCCTGTTAAGTTTAATGCTTTCATCCCATACATGCATGTATTATACTGTTACAGACTTCTCAGTATTATGTCTCTAGATTCACAAGGTCGTTGTGCCATTTCAAACTCTAATGTTTCTCAAGAGACCATATCGTCTGCTTAGGGCCAGAAGGGTGTTGATTCATGTAGGAGTTAACGCCCTTCTGTCCCTCAGCTCAAGATATTGTCCTTTCATTTTAGTTTCCATACATAGTAATGTATCTAGATATGTATAGCTTATGTCTGTATATGTTTGGTTTGACATGTATGTATTTGGAAATGATTTGAATATTTTGAATTGGAACGAACTATGGTTTTTATTTGCATATTGCAGAGCTAGAGTGAGAATAGGATTGTCACTTTGATGCAAGAAGGTTGCAATTGCTTTTATCTTTCTTTCTCTCTTTCTTTCTCTGCCTCTCTCTCTCTCTCTCTTTGTCTTGTCTCTGTCTCTCTCCCTCTTCTAAATCATGTGTAGAAAATGTATTGCTCAGTCAGATCTGTATAAAGGTTCAATTGAAAGAAATAAAGTGTGGTCTTTATAGACAGAAGGTCTTTATAAAGGTAATATGATAAAAATGATTTCTGAAAAGAGATGAAAAAGAACAGTCTTCTTATCGGTTGGTATTAGAATGATTGGAATATTTTCACTGCTAAATTTGGTGAGATATGCTTGTTAATTTGAGGCATTCTGTAATATAAAGTGTATATTAGCATCTGTTTGGGGCCAGAAGGACATTAGCTATGTGTAAAACATTATGAGTCAATGCCCTACTGGCTCTAAACAGACATTTCAGAAAGAGGTTGATTGAGGATGGATTATTATTGTTTTTAAAGATATATAAAAAAGAGAAAGAAAGAAAAGAATCTGAGTCTTCTAGTTAAACTGCTTTCATTAGATGTGTACTTGTCTGGGTAACTAGAGTCTGTCTTCCCCTATCTGTAGATCATATCTATTTTCTATGTCTATCTTAAATTGGTCTGATTATGTTTCATGTTTAATCCTATTTTTTCACTCTGTCAATATGGTTTTTGACTGCATCAATCAAAATGAAAGGATGTCTAAAACAATGATCTTTTTTTTCTCTCTCTCTTCATAGAATGGAGTTCAGAAATTTGTATAAACATTGTACTCAAACTGTCAATAATTTACATGATAATTAGGCTGATCAGAAAATCATGTCATCTTGGCAAAGTGCTGTTTGACATTTTTTAGAATGCTGAGAGCCATATTTCTTTCTAAAAGTATAACGTCCTGGCTCTCAGCAGAGGATTTTTTTTAAAAATTAAATTGTATTTATTACAGACTCATTCACTGCTAACAAGAAATTTCTTCATGTTTAGGTTCCCTCAGTTCTATCTCTCTCTCTCTCTCTCTCTCTCTCTCTCTCGCTCTCCCCTCTGTCTGTCTGTAAGTCTATCTATCTTTCTCTCTCTCTCTCTTTCTTTCTTTCTTTCTCTCTCTCTCTCTTTCTTTCTTTCTCTCTCTCTATCTTATTCTCAATCTCCCTTCTCTTTATGTATTAGATCAGTCATCTCTTCGGTTTTCATCTTTTTGCCTATTCTAATGTGTTGTATTCTTCCATAACTGTTTGTGTTCTATGTCTGTGTACAGAAAGTACTTTGTATATCAAATACTGTCAAAAGATAAGAGGCTGTATTTTTTGTTTATTTTAATGCCAAAAAAGCTTGGACATACTGATATTTTTGTATAGAACATCGTGGCATGTGTATGTATATTATGATTGCTTATTTTCTTAATAAGAACTGCAAGTTATTATGTTTATTTATGTTTATTATATGTGCACCTCATTTTGAAAGGACCATATCACTTGGAAGTATATATATTATATTTGGTTTGGTGTAAAAAATGGGTCGAGACTCGAGACAAAATAATACTGGTATTTTGTTGTACTAAATTGAATTTTTACCATGGAGAATATACCTTGCTTTGTTGACTAATCTGAAATGTTGAAGATTAATTAAAATTTAAAAAACGTTCGGTGATATTTTATACTATATATTTGTAAATAGTTGTTTCTGTATATCGCATTGTATATGAGACTGTGAAGGGAAAATGAATGAATGAAAGATGAGGAAGAAGAAATCAATGGAAGGCGAATGCATGTATAAGAGATGATTTATATTATAACTAATGGAAGGGAAGAGAAAGGAGCATGTCTATTCTTCATCTGCTAATTTGTTTTCTTCTTAATCTTCTTCTTTACTTTTTTTTTTTTTTCTTTCTTTCTTCTTCTTTCTTCTTCTTTCTTCTTCTTTTATTCTTCTTTTATTCTCCTTCTTTTCTTCTTCTTTCTCTTCATTTTATTCCTCTTCTCCTTCTTTTCTTCTTCTCCTTCTTCTTCCCCTCATTTCCCATCTACTTCTCCAGGAGAAAGGACATGACTTTAGGCCCAAAGCATGGAGTTAGCCTAATCAAAGATGTAAATGAAAGAAAAAGTATGGGGACAATCTGATAAGGGATAAGAAAATTATGAAAATGTATCATTGCGATTGATCAAACAAATTTACACCTCTCGTGCGAATACTTTGAGACCAATTTAAAGCTATTTTTACTACCATTATTATATATTTAAAAAAAGGTACAGTAATTTATTATCTAATAGGGAGATTATAATTTATAGAAATGTGAGAGTGAGACTGGTCTCGCTGTTTCGCCAACTGTTTTATGGGCAGTAAAATAAGGCCTTATGAAGAAGAAAAAAAGAGGAACATGGAAGATACCTGGAAAATGAGAGAACCCTGGTTGTTTATTAATATCACCCTCTAGCTGGCGCTCTTTGCCTTCGGCTATAGAGCTCGGTAGGAAATGCCACAAATGCAACGTTCATCTGGATTTTCAAATGGCATTTTCATAATTTCTATAATTATACTAAATAATCTATGAGAATACCATTTGATTTAACATAATTCCACAATTGTTATTCAAGGGACATATCATCATGCCTATATCACAAAAAAATTGTTTATTGTCAAACCGGTTCTCAAGATGCAGGCACGTAGTCACATGGGGGCACGGGGGGCATGTGCCCCCCCCCCCCCCCCCAATACAAAAAAAAAAAAAAAAAAAAAAAGATCGGTTGAACTTTTTTAGACCCCTTTTTTTTACCTCGATCGATTACATGTATGTGCCCCCAAAACATCAAACTCTGGCTACGTGCCTGTCAAGATGTAGATTTAGTGATGAAAAAAAATCAAGTGTTAAGATATCCGTTCTAATTCAGAATGCCACTTGCTAAAGAGAGATGATAGAAATTTTATTTCGGTGTTTATTCTTTTTCTTTTTTCCTTTTTTTTTGGAGACCTCTTTTAAAAAAAAAATGTTGTACTTCAATATAATGGGGAAAAAAAATTAAAATATATAGTGGCAAAAAGATGAGCTGGGAATCAAAGTCATTACCTTTGCATTGTCCACATGTCCAGTCTGCTTCACTGGTATTACCTAGTTCGCTTTATTTGTTAACACTTTCTGATGCCAATGACTATTTTAAAAAATTGCAAATTTACTGATTTTTACACTTTCGGGATACATGATGATTAATAAGTAGACCGATTATTCTAAAGGGATTTGGTAACTTTGATTTAGCTCATGCTGCAATGATAATTATAAACCTTTAGGTCAGTCAGGAACCCCGTGAGTTTTACAAGCCAATCGCCTGTCTGATTATCAAGATATTTATGATTGAAAATCGAAATCAAATTTTGCGTTTGCCAAACGGTTTTCATAACACTACAGTCTATTGGGGAAAACGAGTATGGTAAAACCGGTCACAGGTTTTTACTTTTTTGAGGCACTTCTTGATCATTTTGAAGCGCAATATTTTTAGGGCTTCAAAAACACCATATCACCGACACTGATAACACGTAGGGCCGTGCATCTCAGATTAAATATTGTTAAACAATCCCTTTAAGATTACCCAGCCGTTAAAAAAATATCTATCAGTAACTACGCTGCGGGGCCAGCTTAGCTGGATAGTTTTTTTTTTTTTTTTTTGATGCAATAGGCCCCACTTTGTCTTTTTTGAGAAACCCATTGACGTATCGTGCATTACTCCCTTTCCCCTTTCATCAGCAACAACATTAATATCAAACTACAGGCCGAACTGGAATACAATATCTTTTGTTTATAAATATCGGGATTTCTCACCAAAATATTTAAATTAATTGCATAATACATACTGGTCGAGTTTCCCATCATACCCGACTTCATTTGATTAATGGGGTGATAGTGGATGCTCTTCGCTTTTCCTCTTTCCGAATCTCTCTCTCTCTCTCTCTCTCTCTCTCTCTCTCTCTCTCTCCCCCTTCCTCCCCCCCCCCTCTCTCCCTCCCTCCCTCTCTATCTCTCTGATTCCCACGAAGTGCAACCGAAATAAATTAAATTAGTCAAATATATTTGGCATTTTCATTACCACGGAGAAATTGACTTTGATGTTGAAGATACAGGGTTGAAAATACAATTCTCTTGGAGATATTTTTTAACGATTTAGATATTTATATAAATACTAAATTATTATATACAACTTTAAAGGTATTATACAAGATTTGGTTAAAATGAACATTATATTGGTAGCATATGCGATCCTACAATATTCAATGATCGTTGTCGCTGTTGAAATCGAGTCTAAAGTGATGAAATTGTAAATAATAAACTCTTTACGTTGTATAGCTCCCTCTCAAGGTCAAGATATTAATTTAGATATAAAACAACGTTTCTTGACTAAAATCGACCTATTGGCTATTCCCGTTAGGAAATTATATATCACAACTACATATATTGATTTTTTCATGGTGGCAGCTACAATGGAATGGCCGTAGGTGCTATTTGAAATTCATGAAAATTTACCGGGAGCACCGCTAAATTTTATTTTCAATTTTCTCGAAAGCAAAAGTGTTTTAGGGGCTATTTTTTCTAGTGCTTACAAAACATTCACAGGGGCATCCAAATATATCAAAATTGTAAAGAATCACTATCCAGCCAATTTTAAAAATTTCCCAAAACTTTGTCTTACCTTTAATACCATACATATAATTTACTGCGTCTAATAAATTAATGCAGCTTTATACTTTGACTGAAGAAGAAAAGGGAAAGGAGGGTGAGTGTTTGACTATTCTATATCTGTGTATGCATGAGGGGTGGAAAGACATGTCTTTTGTTTTGTATTTTGTTGTTGTTGTTGTTCCCCCCCCCCCCCTTTCGTTTTAATAATATTTCTCTCTTTTCAGGGGTATATCTATTGTTTATGTACAGGTTATTATCATCGTATAAACAGAGCATTGTTTAATTATTTTTTTATTTTTTATTTATATATATATATATATATATATATATTTTAAATAGATTAATGTGCAAATTAAGTTTCGACTTTTAACTGTTTTAACTTCTGAATTAGGTTATTTGTATTTCATTCGTTTTGATTTGCATATACTTCTGTTCTGAGAAATAAAACATTTCATAAAACAAACATAACGTTAAATAGAGGTGAAGTAGAAAATAAAAGAAAATGAGGAAGGGGAGGAGAAGTGTTATTTCTTCCGATGTGGTGCCATGAGGGAGTGGGAGGGGCGTGTTAAGGAATAGACTATCGAAGCAGGCTGTGTTTAGAAGGTACAGAAATGTTTCGATTTTTGTAGTTAGAAAATAACTCTATGTCCACAAAAAGTCAGTACATGAAATTACTGAAATGTTTTAGTTAACTTATTTGTATAGAGTTATTATAATGTGATACAAGGCAATATAATTTTTGCGAACGATTACAATTTACGTCTGTACTAAAAGACTATTAAAAGGCAATCAAGTGCGAGTGTCACGTGATCGTGTTGTTGCGTACCTCTTTACCTGGCGCAGGATTGCTTGACAAAATATAAGTTTTTAGGGGATAATCGAACTTTTCCTAACCACAGAAGTAGGCTTAACTTAATCATTTAGACTCTGGCAAGATGATCGGAAGTAAATCCATGGCGGTTAGTTCTCCAAAGGAGCTCCTTTTGCCAATGATCGTCCCCCACAAGCTGTTGATGGGACCAGGGCCTTCCAACGTACCACCGAGGATCCTCGCAGCCGGAGCTCTGCCGATACTTGGACACATGCATCCGGAGACTTTAAAGGTCAGTTGTTGTATTTTACAGATCCTTCATGCTTTCTTATTTCTATTTCTGGTCTAGCCTCTAGTCAAATTTCTTCTTCTTAATCTTATCTTGGTAAAAAAAAGAAGAAGCTACGACTAACAAAGGTCAATAACACATTTTTCACTCGATATTGATGCCTGCATCAGTCAGTGCATGGTCAAATTTTGGTGGACAAGATGAAGATGAAAATGAAACTAAGGTAATGCACATGCATGTACTAAACTAAAGCTGTCAGATGAGAATCTCACCCTGGTTTCTATATACTCATAATTTCACAAAATGTAGAGAAATTAATGAGATTCTCGTTGCTCAGTTACAGAAGTTTTGCTAGCATCGAAATCATAACATTGCGCATATTTTCAGGGTGCGTAGGCCTACATGTAAAGTAAGGACCTGCGTAGACCGAAAGCTTCAGTCTCTATAATCGTCGGTTGTTCCACTGAGACTACGTCTGGCTCCACTAGACCTCGGTTATACAGACTGAACGACTGCCTATACCACCACACGTTGAAGATATCACGGCTAGATTTTAGCCGTTAGGCCCCTCCCACAAACATGACAAACTTGCCACGGCCGTATTGTTATGCCACCAAAATCCCCCAAAATGTCATTTTACCTCGTGCATATCCAAATTTCAATTAGGCCTAGGCTATAATACATCGGTTCCACTTACTAACTTGATTGAAATAATCCGTTTAATGGTCCCTTTTAAGGAAATTATGGGTCAAAATCGACATCCATGTTGAAAATCTTGCAAGCCGTGTTAAACTCTCGCTGCCGTCAATCTCATCCCTTCTAGTCTACGCCGAAGGCAAAATGATTATGAAGGAAAAACTGTGCGCCATCTACACGTTCGTAATGGCGTTATCACAGTTTTTCCTTCATAATCATTTTGCCTTCGGCGTAGACTAGAAGGGATGAGATTGACGGCAGTGAGAGTTTAACACGGCTTGCAAGATTTTCAACATGGATGTCGATTTTGACCCATAATTTCCTTAAAAGGGACCATTAAACGGATTATTTCAATCAAGTTAGTAAGTGGAACCGATGTATTATAGCCTAGGCCTAATTGAAATTTGGATATGCACGAGGTAAAATGACATTTTGGGGGATTTTGGGGGCATAACAATACGGCCGTGGCAAGTTTGTCATGTTTGTGGGAGGGGCCTAACGGCTAAAATCTAGCCGTGATATCTTCAACGTGTGGTGGTATAGGCAGTCGTTCAGTCTGTATAACCGAGGTCTAGTGGAGCCAGACGTAGTCTCAGTGGAACAACCGACGATTATAGAGACTGAAGCTTTCGGTCTAGGACCTGCGTAGCTTTAGGACCCTCTACCCTGCATGTATCATGATGTAGGCCTCTGTACCTTTTTTCCTTTATATTGCACTCCTCTAGATCATGGACGACATAAAGAAGGGATTGCAGTACGTTTTCCAGACAAAGAATGAACTAACGTTTGCTGTAAGTGGTTCAGGACATTGTGGGATGGAGGCAGCCATGATGAATCTCATTGAACCCGGTGATGTGATTCTGGTTGCTTCCAATGGGATCTGGGGAGAGAGAATAGCAGATCTGGGCAAGAGACTAGGTAAGAGAAATAAAACCAAACCAAAAGAGCTCGAGGGCCGCATTGGCCACCCGTGCTCTATTGGGATGCCTGCTCTTATTTTCATTTGTAATGATTAAAAAAAATTAGTTATATTTTCACAGGGGTGACTGACACCATAGTGGTATCATTATGTTCCACACAGACAATAAAAAAGACAATGTCATTTCCCAAATGGCAGCCATTTGAAAATCTAAAAACCGACTGGCCTTCTTGGGGTTTAGCAGCATACTAACCAAGACAGCAGAAATGATCTAGGTAGTACTGATAACTCTTATTGAAGTTATTTGCAGATACTTGAAAAAAAGGACAAAGAACTACACATATCGTCCTTGTTTTCACGAAGTGACGGTAGTGAGGAAAATCGTAACGCAAAGTGAATGCAATTTGTTTTCACTACCGTCACTTCGTGAAAACAGCGACGATATGTGTATGCATTGGATTTAATGATTTCAGCATTGTAATTTTCTACATTTTTAAAAGGAAAACGCCATTAGCTGCATTTAAAGTAAATGGGTTGAGATGCAGTGCATTTTGTCCTGAAATATGGCAATCTTTTAAAATTATGTTTTCATGTCGGGTAAGGTGTATGCCTACATGTACATGTATTTTTAATTTTTCTGTTTTTACATATAGAAGTAGTTGGTTTCTTTAGTTTTAAGAGCTGCTTAGTTCTTATTTCAAGGTATGACATTTTGATCTCATCAGGAAATCTTCATTAGCATCCCTCGTGGCCATCTAAGGTTACACTGTTCAAGGAGATAATAATCCTATTGAGGAAGCACGATGGCTCAGTGGTAGAGCCGTGGTCTTGTAATTGGGAGGTCCTAGGTTCGAACCCAGGGCTTGTGCCCTTTGGTAGGTTATTAATCCTCATTACAAAGTCCTTCAGAGTAGACTAAAGTCTTTGGTCCACTGGTTGTTTACTAACAAGCATTTACATGTTTTCTTAGCAGTCAGGTAAAACAATCATTGATCATAATGGCATTCATTATATTTTTTCCCTGTCATTGTTTTCATTTTATCAGGAGCCAATGTGAAAGTATTGCAGAACCCAACTGGTGTAGCATTCTCCCTCAAACAGATTGAACAGGTCAGTGACAAGCCAAAGTTGAAGAGTATTAGGATGGGGATACTGCACTATTTGTAAAAGAGTAGGGGGAAAGCCCGTTGTAGTGGTCCACCTGCACACCCCCAATCAGTTATACCGGGAGGAGAGACCCAAGGGTTACAGTGATTCAGTTTGCGTTTCGCCTCCCAGGCACAGGTGATGCATAATAATAATAATAATATGAATTTCTTTTGAAATTTCCATTCTACTTTTGATGATGTACAAATAGGGTCAGGTTGTCAATTGTTTGTTTTTTGTATTTTATCCCAAATTTTTTCTTTCATTTTGAGACAAATCTAGAACCACTTGGAACTACTGTCATGACCATAACTACATTTACATGTAAACTTGACTGGTAACTGTAACATTCGTAGTCTATCAACTTGAACAAGTATACTGTATGTGCACATGCACCTTTGATGGGTACATCTTTCATACGTTGAATCTGCGATTGATTAACAATGATTTTAACAGAGACAAACAATACAGACATCCCTTCTCTGCCCCCCTCCCCCTCCTCTACCCCCAGATGAAAAAGTGTGCAGTAACATTAGGAACGCCCCACTCACAAAACTTTGTAAGAATCTTTCCCCGGAATCTTTCCTTTTCTTCTTTCATCAGAGTATTCAGGTTTACAAACCAGCCTTATTTGCCATCACACATGGAGAGTCATCGTCTGGTGTGTTACAGCCACTGCAAGGAATTGGAAACGTGTGCCACAGGTAACAAACCAGGAATTTCCCCCTCATTTTTTTTATCGCAGGGGTTGGGGTGGTGGCACTGCCACCTCGGCAACTGAGGAGATTCAACCAAATTCAACTTTTTGTGGTTATTTACAGTGAACTGCAGCATGTTAGATTATAACAATGATGAAGTGTTCATTTCAAGTTGCTAGACCCCAAACTATTCTATTTTCAGTCCACTGTGAAAATTTTGCTTTAAAAAAAAAATCTTCTTTGGTATTGAAAGGCCTAAAAGGAACTTTGTATTCTTATTTGTCATATTCAGCTTCAAAAAAATATTTCTTTGTTCACAGAAGCTCTTTTTGGATTACTATACAGTTAACAACTTAATTATATGTACCCTTACCAAGTTTTGTAAATGTTAAGTATGAAAAAGGTCTATTTGTCCCAATTTATGTTTCTTGATAATGTGACATATTAAGCTTACATCTAAATTCAGCAAGCGTATTCAACAAAGGCCCTAATTCAACCAGTCCACCTTTCATTCTTGAGCTACAAAAAACACAGAAAACCTCAAAAATTAAAAGGGGTATGAATAATTTAGTTATATATTTCTTGCTTATCATATTCATGATTTGTTTCTATTTCTCCTGCTGTCCATCAAGGAATGATTGTCTCTTCTTGGTAGACTCTGTTGCATCTCTAGGAGGAGTGCCCATGTTTGTGGATGAATGGGGTAAGAGTGTACATGATCATCCTCGATCAAAGGTCATGGACATTATTCAGTTGGAAAATAAAATTATAAGTATTTTACTTGCTTTGGGGCTTAAATAAAATTCTTAGCTTTTTTTGGTAAAAAATTGAATTTTGTAGCCAAGAATTTCTTCCTAAGTTTAAGAAAGCTACATTTAAAGCAAGGATCGTAAGAAGACATTCTGGCTTATTGCATGATTTGCTATGACTGAGGTAATAAAATTGGACCATAAGGAGCATCACAGTAACATATTTTTTGGCAAAACAGCTGCTACTATAAACAAAATACTCTGTGCATTAAACATACTTTATATCAACTATTCATAGTGGAATTAGGCATGTTTTGAATATTTCCCTGAAAGATGAATGTATATATATATATATATATATGCTTTAAAATGTGTTCAAATTTCTACCACTTTCTTTCAGGTATTGATGCCATCTATAGTGGTAGCCAGAAGGTCCTGGGTGCACCCCCTGGTACTGCTCCTATATCATTCAGTGAGAGAGCGATGTAAGCACTTTGACATCTATTACATGTATATAAACACCTCATTTAAAGACCATCAGTACTAGTGTACAGGAGGGATTAGACCATCAAGCAAGGTCACTGACAGGTGGTTATCTTATCAACTCAGCTCTCAGTTAACATAAGAAAAAGAGGATCATGAGGGACCAATGGTCACCGATTAGGCATTGTTTGCTATGTACATGTAGAGGGGATAAATAGCTGTAAGTAGTGCAGTAGGGCTTTAAATAGATTTCAACGTGATCATAATACATTGTATACATTATTTGTTCATTTATGTTCAATGTGCATAGAGAATTAACTCACTTTGTTATGCAATCTACAAGTATGTAATGTTATTACAATCAAATATATTCAAGTATATAACACTACATTTTTGTATCCCTTGACCAGCATTTCTCACTGGAACCTGTCATAAAGGAACCTGTATACAAAGGTCATCTTCCTATATAGATCCACTTTTCTTACATTTCCTGATTAGCCTTTATGTCCACTCCCATGTACTAGTATGTACTTGAAATGGACTTTGAGTATTAAGTTTTGAAGACTAACAATTATTTTAATTTGTTATATGTAATATCTGTGTATGTATTCTACACCTCAATATTGGAACACTATATGTTGTCTGTTTTGAAGCCAGAATAGAATTAATTCTGTATAAAGTCATTACCCTTCTAGCTCCAAAAGGACGATATGCTTTGCTCATTTACATTTTCTTCTTCTTTTTTTACCCAGATCCAAGTTTAAGAGCAAGAAGATCAGAGTGCCTTCTTTCTATCTGGATCTGGACCATCTAGCCAACTACTGGGGATGTGATGCAGGGCCTAGGAGGTATCTTAAATTATTTGTTGGTTATTATTATTTTTATTTTAATGAAATTGAAGGAAATGAATACATAACTTCATTCACATTCATATTTTTACCAAAAAACAAACAAACTTGGAATTGTCTTCTGTAAATAATACTGCAGCATTTGTAATTGCTCCTTCGATCCAGTAAACTATTCCGAGGCGCAGAGGGAGATTTTTACCCTGGCTTTAGCACGGCTGTCATTAGTATTACAGCCATTCTGTACATATAATAAGCTGTTTATTATTATATTACCTATTATTAACTGGTGGAAATGGATTGAGATGGAAGGGTCATGTGTTGAGAAGGGAAGATTAAGAACCTGTGAAAAGAGCTTGGGAGTGGATGGCGTTTGAGGGAAAGCAAGAATGAAAGCAGTAAGGTTGGTCTAAATGAAGAGGATGCTTGAGACAAATAGAAGTAGAGAGAGAGGGAGTGTTATAGCAAGAAAGTCAGTATCACCTTGTAAGAGGGAAATGCTAACTTTAATAAATGGTGAGGATGTTCTGGTTTGTGTTCATTCATTTGTTACTTTAAACAATTCATTGGAGTGAAATTGGTTTTGTGTTTGTTTTTCCCAGATACCACCATACATGTCCAGTGACAAACTTGTATCAACTGAGGGAAGGATTGGCCATGGTAGCAGAAGAGGTAGGCCAGATACCAATCCTTATCACTTTCTATCTTTCCTCCATCTCTTTCTCCCATTATCTCATTATCTCTTATTCTATATTCCCACATGCCAATTGGTGTATCATCTCTTTGTCTCCCTTTTTTCTTCTCTCTCCTTTCCTCCTGCCAGTTCTCTCTTTTCTACTCCTTTTTTTCTCCTCTCTTTCCTTTTCTCTCCTCTTCCTCTCTGTCTGTCTTCCATTGTTTTTTTCTCCCTTTCCACCTTCCACTCTCTATCTCTTTCATTTTATCTCAAGCTTTTATTTCCTATTTCTCAGAGCCTCTGTCTATAACTATCTAATGGTATGTTCATCTCCCCTCCCTCCTCCCCCTCTTCTCCCTCTTCTCCCTCTCTCTCTCTCTCTCTCTCTCTCTCTCTCTCACCCCATCATTTCTCTTCTCTTCTCACACACTCCTATTAAAATTCTGTCCATACATTTTTTGGTATAACTTGATTTCTTTTTCCTTTTGTCATGAGCCAACATTGAACAGATATGATGGTTTTCTAAATATGGACATTATGTATCGTGAGAAGGAATTAACTTCCTTAAAAGCCCCACTGCACTACTTATAGCTACTTGCGCCCTCTATATAGCAAACAATGCCTAATCGGTGTCTGTTGGTCCCCCATGATCCCCTTTTTCTCATGTTAATTGAGAGCTTATTTGATGTCTAATCCCCCTGGCCAAGCTAATGCAGACAGGCTTTAAGAGTCACAATTGAATCTAATGCACCTCATATATCACATGTTTTACCTGTCACTTCCAGGGTCTAGAAGAATGCTGGAAGCGCCACAAGGCTGCAGCCCGGGCCCTCTACGCTGGACTGGAGAAACTTGGACTTAAACTGTTTGTGGAAGATGAGGTAAGATCCATCTTGGTTTCAAGGTGTTCTGTGCAGTTTTTAGTTACCTGTTGAATACTAAGCCCTTAAATAAGTTGGGCTGGGTTGTATAGAAAATGTGTGTTATATCATAATTACATGTATATTGTATCCATCAGTGTAAGCATTGTAGGAAGTTACATATAACACTACACGATGAAAGGATATGTATAGTTACCAGATGTAGATGTTCATTTCTTTAAAAAAAGTTTTCTGTTGTTTATATTCATGTATATTTTAAATGCTGAAGTATATGTACCATTTTAACTCTTACCATTTTAACTATTGTTACTCGACTTAGTGTATATTGATCAAACTCTATTTTTCTGGCCACGTCTATGTTTATTTTTTCACAACAATAACTATTTTATTATACCTCTCTCTCTCTCTATCTCTCTCTCTCTCTCTCTCTCTCTCTGTCACTCATTCTCTGTAACTCTCATCCTCCAGGCGACCCGTCTGCCCACAGTAAGCGCCATCTTGGTCCCCCCCTGGTACAGACTGGAAGAAGGTGGTCGTGTATGTGATGCAGAAGTAAGTCATTGAACAGCTACTAAGTCTTTTATGAGTACAGCTTATAGCCTTGTACGCACATGGCACACAACACTGCGTCAGAAAACATGGTTAAATAAAATAATGCCAGCATAGTTCAAATATGATTGTGTCTCATTACACATAGATAGAGTGCTCACCTTTAGCTGCTACTACTTCTCCTTCAACTACTTCTACTACTGCCCATGCTGCTGCTACTACTATTATTACTAGTGCTGCTGCTGTTACTACAATTTGTTACTACTAATACTATGACTACTATGACTACTACTAGTACTACTACTACTACTACTACTACTACTACTACTACACTACTACTACTACTACTACTACTACTACTACTACTACTACTACTACTACACTACTACTTCTACTACTACTACTACTACTTCTACTACTACTACTACTACTACTACTACTACTACTACCACTACCACTACCAATACCACTACCACTACCACTACCACTACTACTACTACCACCACCACTACCGAAACTACCACTACTACTACAACAACCACTAAAAATGACCACAACAACTATCGCTTTCCCTTCTTTCCCACTACTACTGCATACAGTACAAGCTTGGCATTCATGTGTTCTTATTTCCCCCATTGTAGGTACAGGATAGAGATCTCTGGTGGTCTAGGGCCTAGTGCAGGAAAGGTATGTTCATGGTGTTTGAAATCTGTTTGAACTGAAAACAAAACTTTATCTAAATACCAATGGAGCCAAACATTGGAACCTAGGCCCTGTCTTACAAAGAGATGCGATTGTTCCAAATAATTCGCGAGTTTGCAGTCTCCCGTCTCTTATGTACATAGTTGCGATTGATATCGATCGCAAATAAGCAGCAATTAATATCACCTCTTCATAAGAGGTGGCCCTGGTTTGATAATCAAAACATTTTTTCCATTAAGATATATCCATACCTTTAAACAAATCCTTGGAAGTTAGTGTGCTAAATATAACACTAGGGTAAAATGTTTTTGTGCACCTTTTATTACATCACTCTCATCATCATGGCGGCTAAGATGGAGTCTAAACTCAGACACCACCTGCAATGTTCCGTTATTATCTTAGGAATGTCTTCTATCTCAAGATTGGGATTGCGTCCATGAAGTATGGGGGATGGGGGGGGGGGGGGGGGTGTGCTGACCCCTGCTACGAAGGGCAACCTCCAGTGGATAGCATCTTATTATTTTTTTTAGTAGTAATATATATTCATATAAATAAATGAAAAAGGCATAAAAGGAATGAGCATCTCGTTTGTTTTGTTGTTTACTACAAATATATATATTTTATATTAATTTATCTTTCTCTCTCTCTCTCACTCTGTATGTCCATCTGTCTCACTCTCCCTGTCTCTACATCTCTATCTGTCGACCTCCCTCCACCCATCTCTCTGTTTCTCTTAATCTTCTTTAACTTCCTCTGCGGTTCTCTCAGGTGTGGCGCATAGGGCTGATGGGGTACAACGCCAACCAGGACAATGTGAAGAGAGTCTTAAGAGTGCTGGAGGATGGACTCAACCATAGCAGGACCACATCTCGTCTCTAGGCTAGCTTCCCTAACCCACCTGGATAGAGGATGTTAGAGGGTTTTAAAGAGAAGGTTGAGTTCTGGGAAGAGGTGGAAAATAATTTGTGAGCGTTTTCAATGTTATTATGCAAGTATGGAAGAACATCAGATACAAAGTGTTCCCTGAAAAGCATGGCTCTTCAAATGCCTTCAATATTCTAAATATGGCATGTAACAGGATAACAAATTGGCACAGATTTAACGCCACATGTTCGTGTAGTCCCATGTACATCTGTCTGTGTACAGTGCTTGCAACTTTACCAAGATTGGGCCAAAAAAAAAATCATTTTGATGATTCCAAAACCTTGCAGTACACACCAATACTTATATGCTAGATGATCAACCTTTTCCCATCGATTCCACACTGTTTCTTTCACAATGCAATCGCATGACCAGAACTCAACTTTATCTTTAATCACCAAAGACATGTACCTTCATCCCCCCCCCCCCCAACACACCCAATTGAATCCAGAACATATCATGTATAGTTTTATACCATCAGCAAACTATGTTTAGATAGCAATAAAGTAATTCCATCGAATCATGAGGTAAAAAGTTAAAGTTATATTTTGTATAGAGCTAGATTGCATTTGATTGCAATTTTTAATGTCCTATAAGGAATTATGATCATGTGCCCAACCGAACCAGAAGTATTTCCTATTTTTGTAGAGGAAAAAATACAAATCAAATGATTTATGTAGTTTTGTTCAAAAGAAATATTTGTCAGATGAGAGTTTATAAATATATTTGATAATTATTGTTTTGTGTTGAATTTTGTATAAATCACTTTTCATTATTTTGCACAAGCACAAATATTTAGTGTGTTCTTCAGTAGAAATTTATTTTCATCATTTGTTTTGGGTGATTTTTGTTTCACCTGTAAGGTACTATTATGATACTAATATAGATATATACATATACGCTTTCTACCTGTGTTATTTTTCTTCTGGTAATCTTCAAAGGGCTATGTAGATGAAACACAAACTAATTACAAGTGGTGTGAGGAAGACAAATGATTTGTTAATGGTATAAGGGCATTAATTGCTTCGGGAGTAATCCCTGGAAGTTCTCTGGACTATCTGTCAGTCTGTACTTTTTCTAAAAATGTTGTATTCCTGACGGACTCTGTTCTCTTTCTCTGTAGCCAATTTTAGTTTATAGTTATATAGATGGCTAGAAGTATTCAGTGATTTTTATTTGGTGCTTTTTAGAAACAGAATAAAGATGGTCACTTCTTCTTGTACTTTGCAGTATAAAAAACACCAATATAGTACATGTACATGTATCAGCATTCATTATTTTTACATAGTATTATTGCGAGAAAGCAGAAAGGGCATTTTGATTTTATTCAAAATTTTAATGTACACAGAAGATTTATTTTATTGCATTTGATGCATGTTGATTGTTCTCTTTGTATTCTTTTTTTATATCAGAAATCAAATCCGTGATTTAAACTCGTATAAGGTTACCTCACCTTCTATTTCCAAATGTTTTTATTCAGTCAGACATTATGTTGCTGTTTTGTGCTGAATAAAAGCAATAATAAATCATAAGTTAATGCAATGATGACTTTTTTGTTGTTGCATATTTGCAAAGCTGTGTGTGGAATATGTTATTATGGGTATATGTATTCAATTGAAAATTGTACACAATGAATTGCAACATAAAAATGTACAACTGACACTTGTATTTTAATCCTGACCACAATCTTCCAAAATAAGAGTTAAATGGGGAGGAAGAGAGAGGTTGTAGTAGAGAGAGAGAGAGAGAGGGAAAAGGGGGAGGGAGAGAGATATAGATAGACAGACAGACATACAGGAGAACTGATGAGAGAGAGAGGGGGAGGGGAGGTGGAGATGGCAAAAGTCTTATGATATACCAGAATAAATGACAATTGACAACACTTTATCTCTCCCATTCTCTCATCGGCGTTTAGTTTTAGTTCTCTTCTTTCTCCCCTCTTCCTCTCTTAGTATATCTACTGTAGTAAGCACCCCCACCCCTTACCTCTCTCTTTCTCTCTCTCTCTCTCTCTCTCTCTCTCCCTCCCTCTCATCTCTCTATTGTTGCTATCAATTCACTCTCGCTCTTTTCTCCTTGTCACTATTTGTCAAGCACGTGTACAATCTAAAAAGCAAATAACGAACAAAAAGCCTAGTTTGTCATGACGTCATAAACGATCCATTATCCTAGCTAGCTCGGTTGAGTGAGTCTGGCCTGCGATGGGTAGCGTTACATTGGAGAGTTTTTACGACGGTCTACTGACCATAGAAACGACGGAGCGGAATAAATAGATGTACTGTAATCGCACAGTCAGGGAGGGGCGGGGCACAGGGGTACTTGCCCCTTTCGAACATGTAACAAACACTCTGCAGGGCAAAATTTGAGGACTTTATTTTTTAGATATTCACATGTACTCGTGATTATCCTCTGTCTCCCAGTGGCCAGGTTGGCAGAAGAAGGAAATCGGTGAGGGGATGTGAAAGGATTTACCCCACCCCCCCCCCCCCCAACAAAAAAAGAAGAATGTAATTACCTAAGCCAAATGTAATTATTTTCATGAGCCGATTGGAATAGTTTTCGTTTTTGTTCAGATGCCTAGAATTAATTTAGTGACTGCTAGTGTTAGCTGCGCTACATTAATAAATAACAGAAATAAAGGAAAGAATGCAAAAGAATTAAGATGCGATAAAACGGAGATAGGCACGACTATATGTTCGCTCTATTAATCAATATTGCAAAATCTAATCCACCATCCTCATTCCCTGCCCCCCCCCCCCAATTAGTCGAGATGACTTCCCCATATACTGTTCCCCACCTATTTGCATCAACACGGACACCTGTAGATACACCCCTCTCATCCACGCCAGTCTGACCACGCCCCTGGCAGTATTGAGAGAGAGGTTAATCAATGTTTTCCCTTTCTCCTCTGCACTGGCCGACATTCAGCATTGTTTCGGTAACAGGCGACAAACATTGCAGCTTACTATTCAGGGTACCCGCACACACGCACACACGGTATCACCCCTGTAGAGTGGTTTTACATCGGATATAACTGATATACGTGACGATAATGATTCAACTACTACTTACATTTATGATTGTCATTGGCGCCTGAAGAATTGTATCTTCCTGTATAATTATCACTGATTTGGCACCAGTCGCAGAAATTACGATTTTATACAAGCTCAACAAAGAGATTGGTGAGTGACTACTATGTCTGTTTTTACATGAAGTATCACTGCTTTTTCGGTATTTGATTTTCTTTCCATTAAAATGAGGCGAATAAATCTCTCATGTACAATCTTCCCTTTTTAATGAAAGAGTTCTAGCGTGATAAATTGATACTGTCCGACACTTTGAATTACATGCGCGGTATTCTTTTTCTATTTTTTAAAAACATGTTGGTAATGTTTTTTGTTTATTCACCAAAATTTCAAGAGTGAAAGTATTTGCAGCAGAGTACCAGCACTAATCTCTTTTTTGCTTCATTCCCGTATTTTAAGGAATTTAAACTTTTTGGAACAGATTTCTTAATTATTGATCATGCGACTTACGAATTTGAATACATTCTAACCGTAAATTGAGACTTTGACGAACTTTATTTCCAAACTTCACGCAATGATCCTTCGGATAATGAGGCGAATTGTTAAAGCTCTGAGATAAAAAAAAAAAAAAACTCTTTTACTTTTAATGTATATATGAAAGTAAACTAGATCAAGATACCCCGTTTTCATCTCTATTTCTAAGAATCAAATCCCCTTTGTTCCAAGCCACCAGCAAATACTTATTCAACAAAGGTGACGAATGTGTCAGCTTACTGTAAGACTAAGATGATCTCTATCAATGTACAAGTTACGTCATTATTATGCTGGTTATTTTGAAGTAATATACACTGCTGCCAATAAAGTTGGAATACTATTATGTTCTTGCTCTCTTCTTGAACGATTGTAATAACATGGTTTATTCGTGTTAGCTAAAGTTCTGAGAAGATAATAAAACTTCATCTATCAAGAAAAAAAATCATATTGTCACAATCATTTCATGAAGAGAGATAAGAAAATATTATTCCAACGTTATGGGCAACATGCAGTGTACTTCTTTGCAAAAGTCGGGTCGATGTCTCGATGACATTAGAGGTTTGAAGTTTATGTTTTTGTTTTTCGTGCGTGTCATTAGCTGAAGAGTACTAAGATGTAATGAAGGGTGTTTCTAGCCAGGCGTGAATATAATCTAGGCCAGGCGTTAAGGTGTGATAATGAAATGCACAATTCATTAAAAGTTTGATAACACATTTTTTTAAAGAAAAAAACACATCAGTATATGACTTATATTATATCAGCATTTGAAAAATTAGAAGATTGGTAATTACAAGTAAAATAAATGTGTGGACAAAATTATTTATAAATTCATCGAAGAATCATCAAAATAATCATTATGTGCCTTTGAATATTCTATATATGCTATACAATTCCTTGATTCTTCCTTACATGTCTTATTGCAATATACTGTGGGCAGACTCAAAAGTATATACTGATAAAATGCTACTTTTACAAAAGAAAGCGATTCGTGTGTGTACCAATGCTGGATATCGCGATCACACTGATCCCCTATTCGCGAGGTTAAAAACTCTGAAAGTAACTGATATTAACTTTTTACAAAAAGCACTGTTCATGTTCCGTCTACATAATGATTCCCTACCTTCCCACTTCCCACCAATGTTTTGTTTGAATAGAAATATTCATACATACCCAACCAGACAATCAAATAAATACCATTTATGTAATCCTAAAACAACAATGGCTATGAAATCTATAAGACATTCTGGTCCGGATATTTGGAACTCACTGTCCGTTGACATCCGTAACTTGAAGTCAGTATATACTTTCAAGAAAAGTGTGAAATCAATTTTATTGAGCAAATATTGACAAATCTCTTAAATTAACACATGATATCATATATGTTTGTCAGCATTTCCTTGATATAGCAGGAAAATCCCCCTCCCATGCACCCTCTATCCCATTTTTTTTTTTTTTTTTGGTTGCAAGTCACTGTTTATTTTTTGTTATTTTCCCCCAATTATGTTTTGTAATTTACTTTACTTTACAATCGTTATGATTTTAAATGTTTCTGGGCTGCAAGCGTATCAAGCTGTCACGCTTAGGCTGTAGCCCTTCTGTATCATCACCTCTTCGAGCGTATGTATCTATGATTTACTGAATGTGGAAATGTAATTTAACTTATGTTTTATACTCATGTAAAGACATTGTCACATTATTGTTATAACCTATGATGATTCAGTAACCAATAAATATTTCAACTATATTTCAACTATATAAAAGAATGAAAGTAATTATATAATTGTTGAAATATCCATTCTGACTTTGAAATGTATAAAAACAGGAAGAGAAACCAAAATAATTTACAGCGTTATTAAAAGTAAGATTTTTTTATCGACAATTACTTCCGAATGTATTTTTCTTTTTACTAGAGATGTGTTTTCGACTATATAATTATTATACCCCCACCCCTAGTGGGTGGACTCATGATACACTACTTCAGAAGATTACTAATACGATGTTTGTGCAGGTATATCCACTTTATATGTGGTAATGCTAGTCTGACCTACAAACTTACAGGTGTGAAAGAACACTTTGATCCCCTTTATACTTCTTTTTGTATTATTACGTAAAAGAGAAAGTGGTCTACAATCAATAATGGCCGTCGATAATTCGTCGTGAGCAATATAATACCAGACAATAAGATGTTTTGTTAAAGTTATGTTAAAAGGCATAACATTTTTATTCAAATCATTCATATTTTCTATTATCTATAGGAGATTTCATGTTCTTGATGTGGAATTTATGAAAAGTCTAAACTACTAGAATTTTTGCGTTTTAATATATTTTATTTTAAGGCTCTCCATAATGTTTGAGTCCAACTTAGAGTTAAGTTCGACTTACAATCTTGTGAAACACCCTAGACACTTATACTATAGGTACTCTGTTTATGAACAAAGTAACACTCTAATCCCATTTATACTTCTTGTCGAATCATGACGTCAAAGAGAAAGTGGTCTACAATCAATAATGGCTGTCGATACTTCGTCTTGAGCAATATAATACCAGACATTCTCACAATTCATTATGGTCCTGTTTGTTTTGACAATGTATAGTGTTTGTTTCTTGGAGTCTAAACTTACTCTGTACATTGACGTCATAAACAAACAAATAATGTATTCACCATGAAGACATTAATAGCAGCTTGATGTTCATGCAATACATATTAATGCAAGGTATATTTCTTTCCGTTAATGAATTCATACATAAGGGGGTGATTTGATTCTTCAGAATAAATGTCCGTATACAACAAAAACAAGCATATTACCCCATCCAAGCACTCAAGCCAAATTAATGCCAATATTTTGAAATCAAATAAAATGAAGGTCAATGTTGAAGATAGGACGCAATTATGATATTACAAAACAGGACACTATAATCACCATCATGGTCGATTTGCGTAAAAGCTGCTCTTTAAAAGGCAATCTGATCAATTTTTACCCGTTCGAGTTAGAGTGTATCGGACTTTCGGCGTAATGATTAATCAGTTCTCAATGCCCAATTAATTGCTTGGCAGCGATGTAGGGGAGACAGTTTTATAATTTTGAATACTCGGGTTCTCCCATTTTCCCCTCCTCTCTTTATATTCACTCCAACCTATGTACTCTGTTTTGGTTTAAGTGTAAGTTTTGGATATGATGTGGTATAAATGTCATTGTAAATTCGGTAGGTCCATTAGAGGCACGCGTAGAATATTATAAGCAGAATAAACATAGCCTATCCAGGCATCCATGCAAGCGAATGCACCGCATGATAGAAAGTTAGATTTACCCAGAACCTCCCCCCCCCCTCCCCCCCCCCACCCCCACCCCATCCCAATACCATATTACTGGGGGGTCAATTATTGCTGCCCCTAGGCTACACCAATGCTCAGTACACCAAACTGAATACATTGACAAACATGAAATTATAGATCCGTGGAAAATAAAAATTTATAGGAAAATGGTGCCTCGGAAAAGGGAGGAAAGGTTTCTTTGTCATGCACAAAAGGGAGGGCTTACATGAGTCAGAACCATTACGATATTGGCAAGTCGCTTATCGCCAGAATGCAATATAGATTCCAATATTAAACATAAATAAAACATTCAACGTCATATCTAATTCATAATGGTCGATCCTCAAACGAAAGGCCAAATTAGCACTTTCCATGCTATTAGCAACCATGGCAGATCGCCTATTATCGCATTGCACATCAAATTTGACAATCCATCTATATTATCCGAATGGCCCTTGAATGAAATGCGCGTTAAAATGTATTTGAACCAAAATTATATTTGATAGATTGAGATACATGTATGACTACGGCTACGGTACCCCTGGCCTAATAAGCAAGTAAACAAATATATGAATAAACACACCAGCAAAGGGATGTCTTATGTGGAAATGCATGGGGGAATATCGCATTGCTGTCGTGAAAGAGAGATCACAGTCCTCATATAGTACATGATAAAAAATTGGGCTTTTGACATGATATCGTAGAAAGAAAGAAAAAAATTAAAACAAATCAAAACAAATCAGTCTTTGGGTCAGCCCATGATAAGTGACAAGGCCCCAATTTCACATTATTGGCCTGTACCAGTAACACAAAACCAACAAAATTGTTGAATTATTATAGAACACAACATAGTTTCTATCCATGAGATGTATTATGTTAAAAAGACCAGTTCGAGGTTATGTTCACCTTTGTATTATTTCTAGTCCAACCCAGCGCCGGGCACCCACTAATTAAACCCACTTTACTCTCACTCTATATTTGCTGACGAGAATTTGCCGGAATAATAAAATAGCATTGACACCGTTACCATGGTTCCCCAAATCAACGGGATGCTTCGATGGAAAGCTGTACCGAACAAACATCATTTGCAGCCAGCCGAGTTGAACATGAAAAGTTCACAAATTGGGCAGCGGACCAATTATTATAGATGCTTGATTATGGTTTAGGTGGAGTGTTAATGAAGCATCTAATGAACTTCCTCCAATCATTGCTTGACATTACCAGATTTAATTTCTCTTCGTATGCAATTTAAGGCTCAATTTATGTAAAATTATTGATCTTAACATTTTAGCAATTGATCGAAAATTGTAAAACGTAGGATTAGGAATTATCATACAGAAAGATGTTTGGGATGACATCTTACATTACATTATAAAGGGATACGATTTTTTTTTTTTTTTTTTTTTTTTTTTACCGACAAAATCTTGTTGGTATAATCCATTTGCGAGGAGGACCCTATACAACCAATGTGTTTCAGGTTGACTTTAACTAAAGCATAGAGGGATGAGAGAGAGAGAGAGAGAGAGAGAGAGAGCAAGGGAGGGGGGGGGAAGGAGATGGAGAGATGGAGGGATGAAAAGAGACAGAGAATGGAAAGAGATCTGATGGCTTTTTTGTACCTTGACAATATAATTTTATATACAAACCATTTGCAAATTATTGCTTGTTATACAAGCATGGAATAAAATCCTGTTGTTCCTTCATGTCACAAGTACTCAACGACTATAGCAACTTTAATTAGATAAGTGCTTAGATCGATATAAATTGTTCGGAAGATGTAATTTACACGATGCTGTTAATATGACCCTAATTCTGTTCGCAGAAAAATGCTTTCGTCATAAGATAAAATGGGAGATGATTACGCAGATTTCAATCTCATTACACAACGTTTTATCTTCCTTACGTAGGAGTACAACGCACATGTTATTGGCTTAAAATGAGCCCCTTCCCCCCTTTTTCTCTCTCTCTCTCTCTCTCTCTCTCTCTCTCTTCCTCTCTCTCTCTCTCTCTTTTTCTCTCTCTCTCTCTCTTCCTCTCACTCTCTCTCTCTGTCTCTGTCTTTCACTGTTTCCCACTCCCCTCCCTATCTCTATTCCTGTCTGCACCCCTCTCTCTCTCTCTCTTTCTCTGTCGAGAAACATTATGCTAAGTATTATCTAACGTTTGAATAAAGTATGCGAGATATAAGAAGCAATACATTTCAACACAAAAATAGACGTCAGAATGATTTACATGATTGTATTTATTATTTATTTCAGATTTATTGCTATTTCCTCGTCTCATTAAAAGTAGGGATTCTTCTTAACATCGTCAAGCCCTACAGAAGTTAAAGATGTCGGTTCAGCCGAATTCAATGCCGGTAAGTGATATATATTTCTTATTTAAGTTTCTTTATTCTCTTTACTGATATAAGCATTTTATGCATTACCAATTCGGACTTGGAATGGAAATGTCTTTCTATTCTCCGGTCTCGCAGTATGATGCAATCGGACGCTGTTTTCAAAATTTTTTATTTGATGTTTGATATAGATAGGAACTGAAATACTTTTCTTCATTATACTCAGTGACACGTTCCCATGAATGTTAATTATTTATGTTTATAATAAGTTGCATTTGTAGTAAATATATATTTCTCATATGCAAAAAAAAGAATAAGAAGAAATAAAAACGACTACCAGCGTTTTTGTTTAATGTTAATAGTAACAAAACAAAAAACAGATTACACTACCTACATATTGATATCACTATATACACATACACGTGACATCAACAATTTGATACAAAGTTCTAAACTATTTAACGCAGTCATTTTTTGGATTGAAGAACACTCCCTTCAATGTGACATTGATACTATTGATATTTTTCCACATAAAACAATATTTAAAGGCCGTCTGTACTAGTTTGGCTAGGAGGGATTAGATCACCAGGGGGTGTTTCACAAAGATTTGAAGTCGAACTTAACTCTAAGCTGGACTTAAACATTATGGAGACTGGAGAGCCATTTGTAGCCTTGAAATAAAATATCTTCAAAAGTAAAAATTCAAGTATTTTAGACTTTTCATAAATTCCACATCAAGAAGATGAAATTTCCTATGTTAAAGACCCACTGCACTACTTTTAGCTACTTGCGCCCTCTATATAACAAACCATGCCTAATCGGTGACCATTGGTCCCCCATGATCCTCTTTTTCTTATGTTAACTGAGAGCTGAGTTGATGAGATAACCACCTGTCCAGTGACCTTGCAGGGCAGTCTAATCCCTCCTGTAAACTATGGCAGATACGCTTTAATAGAAAATATAAATGATTTTAATCAACATTTTATGCCTTTTAAAATAACTTTTTAAAATATTTTTAAGCATGCTAATGGCTTTCCATAATTTTTAAGTCCAACTTTGAGTTAAGTTTGACTTAGAATCTTTGTGAAACACCCCCCAGGAAGGTCACTGACAGGTGGCTATCTCATCAACTCGGCTCTCAATTAACATAAGCAAAAGAGGATCATGGGGGACCAATTGTCACCGATTAGCCATTGTTTTCTGTATAGAGGAATCAAGTAGCTACAAGTAGTACAGTGGGCCTTTAACAGGTACTTCTTTTCTTTTCTTAATATGTGCAGATGACGATGCAGCCTGGTAGTCATCTGCAGGCACCCCAGGTTCAGTGGATGCCTGCTCCGGACAGGGTGGGGCCAGAATGCCCTCCTGGTCTCGAATACCTCACTGGCGTAGACCAAATACTCGTACACCAACAGGTGGAATTCTTCGAAGGTTTGTAATCTTAGCACTTTTCAGTTGAGGGATAGTGCGCATGCGTTTTTCAAGCAAAGGCATCTTTACGTCAGTTTGCTCTCATGATCAGGGTATCCATTTACTACACCTGGGTGGAGAGTGGCAAATGTAGATCAATATCTAGCACATATATCCTTGTATCCATCCCAGGGGATGTTCTAGGCACCCACAAAGCACTAGTAGTACTCCAGCTTTAGCTAGATTGTCTTGAAGTGCTGGCTGGAAGCTTTAAAGTGACTCGGTAACATTGTTGAAAGTTGATGAAAAAAATTGCATAATCTTTGTATGAAATGTTACTTAATATATTCCTTCTACTGTACTAATCCTCTAACATGCAAGAAATCCTGAAAAAATTCTCAAACCACAAAGATATCTATGGTTTTCTGTGAAAGTGTCACTGTGCAACATCCTCTAACAGTGATTTACAGTAAATTCTCCTAACCAGTTTTGATTTTTCCCAACCGTTCGTCCATGAAAAAAAGACACGAGACAGGTTGTTAAAAATATAAAGCCAATTCTTTGCTTTGTGACGATTTACATTCACCTAAAATCTAATTAAATTGTAATAATATAGTTGGGAGAAATAAGGAATCGATCAGATCACTTTTTCCCAATTTATATAATTAATAATGGTTCGTTTTCACTCAACCTTTCAGATTATCTTTAATCGTACATCATTGAAGTCACTACCTTTGCACCACTTTCTCTCATCTGAACAATGTTAACAGGTCCCTTTGAGGAAGTTACTTCTCACTATTCAAATTACCTGGGTTGAGAGTAGCAATTGTAGATTAGAACCATGCCAAACAACATTAGTGCCGTGACTGAGACTCGAACCACAATCCATTTTGATCCACACTATTAGTATAAATTGTAAGGCAAGACTCTTGCTTTCAAACCCTTTGAACTAGCCTAGCCCGTCCATCTTACATGTTTATAACTTTTGTTTTATTTCAGTTTTTACAAGTTGGGAGACGTGTAATCGGTATCAGGTTAAGAATAGTCTTGGTCAACAAATCTACTTCGCTATGGAAGGTAAGATATCCCGTATACAACAATCTTCTTGTTACTTGTATAATCAAATATTTATTACTGATTTTGAGAAAAGACAACTAGACATAGTAACTGGTCAATGAGAAAATATCATTTTTACCCATATATTCTAAAGCTCGAATTGTATCTTCTTCAATTGACGGTCGGTGAATGTGCTTTCCTTTTAGCTAATTCTGACCAATAGTCGTGATAGTAGACTACTCAGTCCCTGTAGTGTGCAGTTAAAATAATAGTTTATAATTATAGCTGATGGTTCCTCAGGCAATTGTACAAAATATTCTGACATTGCATTGAACTACTCTGCCATTAACTATTGGTTCCTTGATACATAACATGCATTAGCATAATTATACTAGTAATCTTTCTACCCCGTTCAAATATAAATCTGGCCATGCAGTGATTACTTAGCAGACCATCATCACGAAGGGCTTAGATCGGTAACCATGGTTACTATTTGATATTTGTGTTCATCTGATTGTAAGTGCTTTACTGTCGATATATCCAGTACTTAAAATTAAAACGAGATTGTGTTGACGCAACGCCTAATTAACTCCAATCCATCACAGATATGGACACGTGATAGTGGTCGAGTGTCTCGTTTGAAAGGGAAGAATTTGAATTATGTCTAGGCATGTTCAAAAGAAATGCAGGAGTGAAATGACGAATCATTTGTTTGATGTTTGAAGGGAGGTTCCCATTGCTCGTTCCCAGATATTATGGGGTATAATCATAATGAGAATTAATGTGTATCACTGACAAGTGATGAAATATATGTGGCTCCAACGCTTATCCACATTATCAAAAGAAATGTCTGTTTATACAAACAAAAATGACCGCAGAACTGTGCACAACGCATGCAGAAAGTGCATGCAAATGAAACCTGTGTCACCGAAGGGGTACCAGTTACGGGGGAGGACGGGGCGAGGGGGGGGGGGGGGGGGTGGATGACTGTCTTACATCCACCATTCTTGAGCCCCCTCTCCCGGGGAAATAACCCTATAGATCCACCGCAGTATTTGAAGTAACCAACCTAATCTATCAATGACCTATAAACAATTTGTGTGTATCTGTAAACATATCTCCCCTCGCTTTCTCTCAATTACATTCACATCAGCTTGTAGTTCTGTATTTAAAAAAATAGAAAGGTAACATAGAAGTAAAAAGGTCACACTACGGATATTCTTCTTGTTAATTTCATTAGTATTAATTTGTATCATTTCACTTCACTCCCAGAATCGGAGACGTGTCAGAGACAATGCTGCGGGAATACGAGAGGTTTTGTCATGCATGTTCTTGATAATGCTAATCAGGTAAGTAATAATTCACATCAGTGGTGTAGTCTGGGTGCAAACATTGGTTATGGTATGATGGAGGGGGCACCAACCTTAATCTGCATGTGGATTCATCGCAACTTAACAAGGCTATTACTTCGATAGGGGTGAAAAGCGGATCATATTGTCTTCCC